>CAAKHC010014488.1:19891-36935 GCA_901007825.1 Macroramphosus scolopax | reverse complement strand
CATTGATCTCCAATTCGTCTGAGACAGTCCGACTGTAATGTTTTGGTGAGCAGACGAGAAATGCTAGTTAGCTGCTAGTTAGCTGCTCGTTAGCTGCTAGTTCGCTGCTCGTTAGCTGCTCGTTAGCTGCTAGTTCGCTGCTCGTTAGCTGCTAGCTTACTTGAAAAAAAGAGAGATTGACACAGAGGCTCAGAAGATCACTTGCATATGTGAACAAACATCCTCAGTGATGAAGGTGAGCAGATCCAGATCCTCTCACTGACCACCACCTGTCTGCTGTCCTGTTTGGATGTGAACAATCATCCTCAGTGATGAAGGTGAGCAGATCCAGATCCTCTCTCTGACCACCACCTGTCTGCTGTCCTTCAGACATTCAACCTGACTTTACTGCACTTGTTCAAACACAGACTGGATTTCTCTCAGTGAACAAGAAAAAGAACTGAAAACAGCAAATGAGGTAATTAAACTACAAACAAAAGAGCAATGGCACTTTCTATTTTCAAAGATTAATTTGATTCTGCAAAAACATGCTGAATGTGAAAATAATTTTTGTGAAGTTTGATTAAATAGTAATGTAATGTTTGGCTCTTACCAGTAGCAGCTAATCAAAACCATGCAATTTACTGCTTTTTATAAAGAGATCAAATAATATTGAGCAAAATTGAGTTCAGTCTTTTGGTCCGGCCCTCAACAACAGTCCCGGTTTCTCATCAGACCCCATGGGAACATTAATTGTCCAGCCCTGCTCTACGTGCACTAGTGGTATTCCCAAAATGGGCTAATGACTGATCAACATTAGCACAAAGCTATCGTTGGTCTTGCGATTAGTACCCACCATCCTCAGTTCCAGACCTTTCTGAGACCTTGTGTCAACTTGAGGGATATTATACTCTTAGTGGTCAGGGGTCTTAAGAACACACACTGTGATTTCCTCGAGACTCGGAGTTCATATCTGATGTTATTCAAAGCAAATACTAACATACAGTCAGCCTGCATCAGCTGCTGTTACTGTGTGATTTCCTCGTAGAACTGCAGGTACTTCCTGTTCCTCTGTTTAGATATTTGCTGCTGCTGAAACGGTCAGTTACTCAGGCTTATGTAACCCACTTGTTTATATTATATTTTCCCATTTGCATAATTCTTCCCTTATCTAATAACTGAAGCCAACATCCTGACTGGCACATACAGAAGAAGAAACTGAACATCCCCGGGGGTTCAACATTTTTAATTGACTTTTATAATACCAGATTTTTATTCGTCTGTTTTTCCGTGTTGCCTCCAGAATTGTCAGAGAAGTTCTGCTGGGAAGACGTCTCGTCACAGTTATACAGAACTGTTTGAAGCCTGGGATGTTCTACTAGACGATGGTGTGGTGCTGCAGTTCATGCTGCAGATCATCGTGTGTCTCTGTTTTACGGTGTTTATTACGAGTAGAAACTGGAGCAACACAAACACAAACATGTGCACGGACACACCGACACCGTTGCAAAAGCTGTGACAGCAGACATTCATCATGCAGGTTTCTGTATCAGGTGTGTGACTGTGAGTGGAGCCTGACTGGTCTACTGAGAAGGATAAATATATATATATATATTTGAGGACATGACCCACACAGTAGTACTGCTGCACGAGCATGTTGAAGAGAGCAATGCATTTATTTATTTAATAACCTTTGTCCTTATTTATTTGTATTTTTTGCTGTGTTTTAAAATGACTACCGGTGCCTTCAACCTACTTTCCCCTTAAAATAGGATGATAGAATGAAAAAATAATTATTTATATCGCCTGAAATGAAACGTGTTGTCGTACATTTCCTCCCCTCGGCTCCTCCTGAGACCGTGTTGAAGTGTTCTTGAGCAAGACGTTGAACCCCTAATTGCAGGATGGCGCCTTGCACGGCGTCCTCCGCCATCAGTGTGTGTAAATGTGTGTGTGTAAAGTGCTTTGAGTAGGTAGAGAGATGCTGTATGAAGAGCCGACCCTCTGCCAGCCGTACGTCATGCAGTTTAACAGTAATTTGAACGCTGCTGGATACAAATATAAATCCCATCACTGGTCATCCAGCTGAGGAACAACATCATGCTACTGAGTGCTGTTAGTTTGGACCCTGTGAAGTCTTTTAATAACAACTTGTTTTACATCCTGCTGTCTCCGTAGTACCATTTAATGCCGGTCAAGTGTTTTTATATTTTCTTTTATTAAGACGTCTTTCACTGATACACATCTCGTCCTCGGCAGTGAATCACTCGGTGGAGAGATTCTTCCACAAACGATCTGCCTTGAAGACACAATCGGATTAACATCCGTCGGGAGTGCCCATCTTCCCCGTCCGTAACGGGGCTGTAAAGAAGGAGAGGTCAGGGCTGGTAGTTGGTGGCCATGACGTTATGGGGTCAAAAGGTCACGGCTGGCGGCTGCCGAACAGATGTGGACGACTGTAAACGAAGACTTGTGTGTATCAGTGTGTCTATTGTTCAGTTTTGGGAAGGTGCCAGTCGTTGTGTGGAGGTTATCAGTGAATCCAGAAACTTCTAATCCATCATTTCTTTGAACTCGTCTCTCTTTCGGACCACAGATTAGTGTTCATGCAATGACAGTGGATTTATATCCGGTTCTAATGTGTTGTACCCCTTTAACAACAAGTACACTCGCACACAGAGGATGGACATAGTGCTTTTTGAAAGCTCTCGGCCCGTATGTGTGTGTGTGAGAGTGTGTGTGAGTGAATCCCTGCATTAAGCGGCCAGAAATAGCCTGTTAGGAAATCAATGTTCCTCTCCCAGTGGCGCTGGGAGCCGTCTCCTCCACAATGGAGGGACTGTCCTGTTTCCTGCACCCTGGAGTGTCTGTGTGTGTGTATGTATGTGTGTGTGTGTGTATGTGTGTGTATGTATGTGTTTGTGTGTGTGTACTTGCTCACAAATCACAGTTATGTGTGCGTGTTTGGTTTTGCTGCCTGTCACTGTGTGTGTATATATTCATGATACAGCACTTTGTTTGTGTGCGTGTGCATGTCATTAATTAATCACATGAAAATAATAATATCTGAAAAGTGAAAAGATTTGTCTTCGGATTTCTGTGTGCATCGACGTTAAACGGGACTTCCTGACATATTTGATCTTTTCTATAAGAACATTTGGAGGGTCTGGATGTGCACAGGCTCTGTGTGTGTGTGTGTGTGTGTGTGTAACCCTCTGATAAACAGTTAATTATCATGAGAATGATAACAACCCCGCCATTAGTTTCTTTAGCTGTGACGTTCCTCCGACGGTCTGGACCCGCCCATCCACCCTCTCACTGCCCACTTCCACTCCGTCCAGTCCTGGAGGGTTCAACATATCAGATGCCGTCTCAAACCCATTTGTTCAAGATCAAATATGAGCATCACACTTAAAAAAAAAAGTGAAAGTGTTTACAGAAATAGAAATGCAATCACAGAGGTGAGTTTATTCGCTGCCCTGCTGCCTCCTGGTAATCAGACAGGTGCCTCCAGAGGTGTTTGAGTGAAGGTGTCCTCTTATAAACGTGGTTCCAATCGACCTTTAAGGATTGCATTTACATTAGTGTGTGACATCGAGCACTCCGGTTGAGTGTGACGCTGTCGTGTAGATTTATAGGTGTCATCCTCATCCAGGGGCAGTTTGAAGGCGTCTCAGTAGGCTGGAAATACAAGTTAAACATCTTCAAACTGTCCTTGAAACACGCAGCTGCATAACTCAGGTCGCATTTATTGTTACATAAAGAGCATTTAACAAGCACGTCAGTCACAACATCATCAGCAGGTTAGCGACACATGAAGCTGCAGCTTCTCCACATCATATTTGGTGGTTTTAACTCTGGTTGATTTGGATTCTACTTTGCATTCTAGATAATAAAACATGACGTCAGTACTCAGAGTGACAGATATCATCAGCACGGGAGTCTGAACTCCAGGAAATGACAGAGAGGCAATTTTGATTCATGATGGATCAAAGCTTTGACATCTTCTGAGTCAGTCGCCCCGGGAAACGACTGTATCATTCACAAGTGCGGAGAACGAGACGCGAGGGTGATATCTGAATATACCGCGTCTCTGGTGTGATGATCCAGTTGAATACGGTACAGCGACAGACAGTTTGCTGCCTTGCGTCACAAAGAGGCATCAACCAGCTGTTAATATCTTTTATCTGCTGCACAAATCAACGGATGTTCTCTTTTAATTGTGTTTCAGAGCTGCTCGGGTCTGCGAAGAAAGTGAATGTCAACTTCCAGGATACAGATGGGTGAGTTGCTCTCCCTCCGTCCCAGCATGCACCTCTCATGCATTTCCAGACCCGTGTCTGCTGGGATTTTTCTTCTTCTTTTTTTTAGCTTCAATCCAAATATCCCCCCCCCGCTGCCCCTCCTCTCAACCCATTCATATAAAAGCTGTATTATCATGGTATTTTTACTTCTGCCTGTAGTATTAAAACTGAGGGATTAGTTCAAATCCCACTCAGCTAAAGTTCAGACTAAAACGGTGTGTGTGTGTGGTAGTGGTGTGTGTGTGTGTGTGGTGTGTGTGTGTGAGAGAGACAGAGGGAGTATTAATGCCCTGCTATCATGATTTCAGTAAGTATATACTTTTGCCCCATTTTGCTATTAAAAGCTTGCATGTGTGCAGCTTGTGGCTCCGTGCTGATGTGATGTCACTCGCTCGTGACTTGAAACAAACAAAACCCTGAACACCAAACAGCGTCCGGCTGTTCCCAGATGTGGTTCGGTGGTGTGACAGGGAGCACTTAGGGCGACAAACAGAACCAACAGGCGTTAATAAACTGCAGTTTTAGGACCCTACTTATCCACTTAGTTGGGGCAGAATGAGGAGGTACACAAAGTACATTTGTCCTGTGTTTACTTCCTCTGCTGGCGCTGACACTCCTAATATCAGATGAACATGTTGGACGCCTGTTATTTGTCTTCTCAGACGTTCATGTGCCCATAACAAACAAATACTTAGTAATTTATGATCCATGCCAACATAATGTCATCGACACGAGGACGTGAATAACTACGACTCCGGTCAGGCAGGCGGTATTAAGATAAGATAGGATGTAACGATAAAGGACTGTGACTGATATTTCTGATGGAAACAATCATCACGGTTGCGATTGTAGATGCACAGAATAACGTCAAGGACGACGACACAGCTGCTAGTCAACGTGTTCAGCAGTAGCCTGACTTTACGAGACTCCGTGGCCTCTGACGGGGTCGGAGGTGATGGAGCAACATTCGCCGTGGCCTCTATCGCCTCAGCAATATGACAACACCATTAACATGATACTATGACTGTTTATAAATAGACTAACAGAGCCACTAATGTCTTTACTCCAGGGACGAGGGGGCAATATGGAACAGATCAGATTCCAGTAGTACTGGGAGGGGGGGGGGGGGGCACGTGGCGCTTTGTGTTTGTTTATTACTATTTGTTTAATGAGACAAGATGTAGGGAAGAGTATTAAAGAAAACTACAACAGCATTAAGTTAAGTAAAAGTTCAATAACATCAGCAGTCGGTGCCATCTGACATGGACGTATACAATTATAATCAGCAATAAAGTAAAAAGGAAACAAGTACGGCATCTGGGCATATTGGAGAGAGTTTAGTCAGTTATTCTGCTCCAGTGTGAGCTGGTGAAGTCTTCAGTCTTCCTGTCTTCAACAGGCGTGCAGGCATTTAAACAGCAATCAGATGCCCTGTTTTGTCGTCTACTCGCTCTGCGGCAGCATCGGGGATGTTGCAGTTAAACCTCGTCTCCAATGATCCAAACTGTAATGAAGAAGTTGTCAGGCAGCCCCGTGGTGTCGTCACTGGGGGTGTATCAATACCACCAAACATTCTCGGTACCAAAATATTAAATCAATCAAAGGAATGCATTTAAAACTATGTTTATCATCTAATAGAAACCTGCTGTGCAAACATACAACTCCAGTGTTTCCAATGTGTTATTCTGCTTTGACTATTCGTCCTTTACCTTTTGTTACTATCATGTTGTAGCGCCGCGTCTCCCCGGCGGGAATATAGAGGGTGATTAGGCAGCAGAAGCAGAGCAGCCAAGTCACTTTGTTTCCTCTTTACACAGCCAAGGATGTGTATGATTACTGGTGGCCTTTTACTCTTAAACTGTTCATCATCAACCACGATGCTCTGCAGAGTACGGGAAGAATCATTCCAACCGAGCTGCAGACTGTACGGAATAAAGTGTTCTTTTACCGACAAAATATTTGGCTGCCGCACAAGTAAGTCATGAATCAAGTTTGTGAAGGAGGTGCAGCGATTTAATTCTAATTCAAATGAGCACACACGGCTAATGAGTCGGCACAAGTGCATTAACGCAGCTTTCATTCACTCTTCTTGGCAGTCGCTTGAAACTCATAATGAACTCTGCGTGCGTGCGTGCGTCAAAATTGTATAGATATGTTAAGATGATTATAAAGTTGAGAGAGTCAGGAACTAGACGGTGATGTGTAGAAGACAGATGAACATAAAAAGGGAGGTTGCATCACATACATGTGTTCAGACGGTGTGTGTGGACATGTGACAACAACAAAGCATTTAGACGCAGGATTCCTTTTCATAAGTCCTGACAAGGATTGTGGCCCGAGGATACGTTACAAGAGAGCTCCGCTTCAATTATACATGTCCTACGTGACTGTATTTGTGCAGACGTGAACAATGTGCGACAAGAAAGGAAGTAGAGAAAGAAAGAAAACCTCTTCATACCAGTGCAGGAAATTAAATATTTCCTTGCAACATATCCAGAGACAAACAGCATAAATATCTTATCAGGCACACAAGAAGCAGGACACATTTACAACTCATATTTGGCATTATAATAAAACGACTGATATTTTTACTTTTTACTGACGAAGCTGCAGCCAGCAGCTGTTTTGTTCAGCTTAGCTAAGCATCACGTAGGACAACTGAGACACGCAGCTTCTCTGCAAGATTCTAGAAGTTCAAAAAGTGCATAAATTGTGTCTGAGAATATTGTCTTGACCAAAACCAGTTAATCAGATTTTCTCTAACAGTTTAACACGTCTTTTGTGCTATTGATTTAGCTGTGAGATGCCATAGAGGTGCTCTAACTGTGCCTGAGGTAACACTGTATGTGAGGTAACACATGACTAGGATTCTACAGGCAGAAGCAGTGGGAGTCTGAAGTAGCTCCGTCCACTTTTGCAGCTCTCTCTCTTATTCTGATGTGATGCTTTTTCATGCTTCAGAAGCAGAGATATAAATAATCTGGAATCTGTAGAATTATTGACGGTGTTTATGTGGCCAGAGGAGACCTGATGAAACTCAAATGCACACGCATTTCATTGGCAGGCAGAGTGACAGACAAACAGTCGGACACAAGACGGGCCAAGAGCAGGATGGCACCGACACGGAGAATCACATGTTCCAGCATTCACACACTCTGTCAGACTTAGAGGCTGCACACCAGAGGAGGAGAGACGAGAGGGAAAAGATGGTGCTCCCTTCCCCGTCCAGTGTGATACTGTTGGATTGGTGCGATTGCAAAAGGCCCAGGAGACGTAGAAAATCTCTCATTAGAGAAAGTGGGTCAAACTGTGGAAGAGCATGTGTGTGTGTTGGTGTGTGTGTGATTGACAGGTGAAGAGGACTTGTGAAAAGCTTGTTTAAGAGTGTGATTGTGCAGCAACAGAACAACTATCTGAGTCAACCGTAGATTAGTCAGTGTTTGAAAGAGGGTCCGCCATCTTGGACAGCTTCATCTGGTGTCAAAATAGAACGATTGCATA
Source organism: Macroramphosus scolopax (assembly GCA_901007825.1). NCBI lineage: Eukaryota > Metazoa > Chordata > Actinopteri > Syngnathiformes > Centriscidae > Macroramphosus > Macroramphosus scolopax. The sequence goes on along the minus strand of CAAKHC010014488.1, from coordinate 29,151 downwards.
ATGTGGATTTTAAAAGCAAAGTGTGGTGTGTTAGTGTAAGTGTGTTACATCCACTGTGAGTAGACCAGGTTCACTGCTAAACACAGCACAGGAACAACACTGCTGCAGATGTATGTTCATGTGAGGCCGGTCTTCTGCTTCCATCCACACGAGACCGCGTCACCTCGTTTAAACCAGAAGCAACGCGAGTCAGCTTTATTTCCTTTAAACCGTAAAATAAATCAAATCAAAATCAATGTGCAATCATGATACTGTAGTTAAAACGATCAATAGGCTGGCAGTAAAACTGCTGGCGTCTCTGGAAAAACACTGCAACAGCAGGAGTATCCACAGTCGTAATGCTCCTTTGACATTTTTCCTTGGTTTCTCTTCACTGACAATTTCAACAATTTATTGACATCTGGTTGTGTGTTACATAATCTGGTTGGTCAGTATATTGCCTGGGAGGAAAACCTGTCTGGAGACACATTCCTTTATTGAATAGGGACAAATAAAGCAAGTCGTGGCATCGCTACAGCAACTGGAGAATAACAGCAGTGTCACCAGTTGATTGTAGTAATAAAATCATATTTCAATCGCAGTCGTACCTCATTCAACAGATGTCAGGGAATGTGTGAATGTTGCATGTTTCTATGTGTCGGCGCTGTGATTGACTACGACCAGTCCAGTGTGTACCCGACCTCTCGCCCGATGTCAGCTGGGATTATCCCCAGCTCCCCTGCAACAGTTGAGTGATGGATGGATGGATGGATGGATGGATGGATGGATGGGTGGATGGATGGATGGATGGATGGATGGATATGCAGGAATAATATCAAAAGCAAATGTTATAAAAGCAATAGCATTTTTATTTCCATTACCTTACATACGCCACCGATTACATTCCATGATAGGTTGTGGGATGAATGGGGAGAGGCGGGGCCAAGCTCCACTCTCAGACACAGGAGATGGAAACTGGATTCACGTTGGGAAATGGAGTGAATAAGACGAAAGAGAGAAAAGGAGGCCTCAAGGAAGAGAAGGAGTACAGGATGAAAAACATTACAGAGCTGTGGAGGGAGGTAGTTAGGGGAGAGAGAGAAAGAGATCTGGAGGTGGATGAATAGAGTGAGAAACAGAGAGGATGATTTGTGGAGGAGATAAAGAGAAGGGGGTATAAATATTGCATGGCAGGTTTTACTACTTGGCAGAAGCGAGGGCTTCCTTCCCCCCGCCCATACAAACCCCCCGCTGACACACTCTGCAGGGCTGCACTCAGAGACGCTGCTATTCAGTCTTGTGTAGCATCGTGTGACGGTATCCCTGTTTAACCTTGGAGGCGAGAGCCGGGGCAGATGTGGGTTGGGACACACGCATGGAGGGAAAACAACTGCCTACTCAATGTTTGCTATGAGAAGCCGGTTCACTGTGCCACTGCAGATTTAGGGCCATTCAAAGGTTCACCGTCCAGCACGACGGACTGTTGGTTGTTCTCCAGTCTTTCTCCGTAGCTCGTACCCCGGCCGTAGTGAGTCACTGTAGCATGAAGGACGTCAGCTGCCCGGTCTCGTGTTCTCTCGGTGTGCGGAGCTCTTCAACTTGGAACGATACACGAGACCTGTTGCATACCTTTATGTAGCAGCGAGAGGGAGCAACGGCCCAGACCCGCTACCGTACGTAGTAAAGTCATGTCAGCTGCAGACATGTCACTACACAAAGCTTCTGACCATACAGAGCTACACCCGTTTCCTTACGGAATACCCCTTTTCTGTAAGCAAAAGGATCTATAGTTGGACGTGGCAACCTTCTGGCACTATGTTGCTGCGTGCAGGGTTTGAGTGTAAAATATTAAGTGCTAGCTTGTTTATCCCTGAAACACAGCGACAGTAAAGGGATGCTAATGGCTATCTAGTTAGCACAGCTCAAAGAGCTTCATTAGCTCAATTGCCAGTGTGACAAAACATTTTATTCAAAAGATGTTTGTATCATAATCGCCTGTCTCATAACTGTCTGTGGCATTGTTTTGGAGATTTTTACTTTAACACAGTAGGCTTTACTTAAAGTAGAAGAGACAACACAGCTCATAAGCTACGATAGCTTCCTCCGTTCTGGACTTTCTGTCTCCGTCCTCTCGAAGGTCAGCGCTGTCAGGACGGCTTGCTGTTGGTCAGCAGTGCAAGTCTGTGAGTCAACGGATGATGGTGACTCAAAGGATGATTGACTTGTTCTGTGTATTATCTGCACACCCCCGAGGCCTTTGTTTCATAACTGTTGCCTTTCAGGCAGTGCACCCATGCGGGTTGTGTTGTCCCGATGGGATGCACTGTTCCTGACACTCTTCCCTTTCTGTACTTCCATAACCCGTGAGCCTCATTGAGAAGTATGAAACACAAGTAAGAACAATCCAGCCATCCAGTACATGCACAACTACAGAAAAGAAGTGAACCCTCATAACCCATATAGAGGGTGAGAGATATTATCTGGGACTGGATAACAAAGGAGATGCTGAGGAAGCAAGTTCAGTGCTTGTGATTAAGTACCAAAACGGTTGCATTTATTAACAAAATCATTAATGAAAATCATGCAACCAAAGCAGATATGAATTCCCAGCTGCTCAGGTGAGTCAGGGGGAGTGAGACCAAATTTATTTCATGTACTATTGTAAGAAATAAGAGTTGCACATTATTATAGTGAGTAAAAGGAGAAGACATAGATGGAGTGGAAGGATAGAAACGATGATGTTCCACCCTCAGACACACACACTTAAATCCAGTGTGACTCGAATAATCATCCATGTATCGTCCCTGGAACACACGTATGGAAACTCACACACTTCCACACTCACACATGCTACCCACCAGTGGTGGAGGTGGTAGAGCCAATGTCACCGTCTCCACGGTTACAGAGCATTGAACATCCAATCCCAGAATCCCCCTCCTCCAAAAATTCATTATTTTTCAATGATGGCTCAGCAACTGCAAATAGATTTTGGATTTCCCTTCATGCTGATGTGGAACACTCGAGTCTTTTCACACCTTTTCCACAACACAAAAACACAAAGAGCGGACACACAGGGAATAGATTTAACTGCTAATCTGTACTAATGCAAGATGTGCAATAGTTAGCATGTCCAGCTAATAAAAGGATGATTATATATGAGTATAGAGCCAGTGAAAATACAATAATAAGTAGTTTACATAATACTTAAAACTACTACTTTTCCTGTGGTTTCTTAGTAAAACCCTGGTGAGGATCTCGTGCCTATAACTGTCTCATATATTGCACCTTTGATCTTATACATGCATATGTTTTACATGCAGCTTTGCAGGGAAGTTGAATTTTCATTTTTGTACGCTCAGACATGTTTATGTTTACTTGTCTGGGTCCTCAGGCTATGTGGTATGTTCTCCTTCTTATAACCTCTCTTTAGCTTTCATACCAATATGATTTACTCACACACTTTACTTTACATAATCTGATACCTTTTCTCTGTTTTTTTTTTTTTTTTTTTCTCCAACCACTCAACCTGCCCTTTTCCAGCTAGTAGATACATATCAGATGTTTGGTTCTAATCCTCTGCTCCTAATGTATTTGTCCTTTTAAGCTGTGCCATTATTTCTGGCCTGTGTGTGCAGCAAGGCTTGTCTATCAGAAAACATAAAGCTAAAAGGAGGATGGCGCAATGAGGCATACAGTAAGTGTTATTCACGTGAGTGTGTGTGTGTTTGTGTGTGTGTGTGTGTGTGTGTGTGCGTGTGTGTGTGCGCGTGCTCACCATAGGTTTTCTCCCCTGCATCACGCGTCCCTCAATGGGAACCTGGAGCTCATCTCTCTGCTGCTGGAGTCACAGGCTGCTGTTGACATCAGAGACCAGAAAGGTGAGGAGAAAACACATGTTATTGCAAACACAACAAACGCACACACACACACACACACACACACACACACACACACACACACACACACACATATAGTCAGAGACCGCGGTTCTCTGCAGGTTGGAAGTGAGTTTGTGCCCGGAATGAAGGAGTCTAAGTATTTTCTTTGTGAGTGAGTGTGAGACGGAGCCAGACGGATCTGAGCAGAATCAACAGTAATGCAGTTCCAGCCACGGAGGCAGCTGAGGTGGTTGGTTGGTTTGGATGCCTCCTAGCAGCCACCAGCCTGAGGTGTTCTGGGTACACCCTGGTAGGAGTCCATGTGGTAAACCCAGAAAACGCGTAGGAATTTGCTCCTATTTCCCAGGAACGCCTTGGGGCCCCTCGGGAAGAGGCTGCGCTGCGCTGCTGGGGAAAATGAGGTTTACCATACTCACTCTGCCGCCATGACCCAGTGCAGGAGGATGAACACATGCAAAGACATTGATAAAGTGTTTGTTACAGATACAGTATGGCCTGTGTGTTCCTGCTCTACATGTGTGTGTTTCTGCGTGTGCAGGCATGCGGCCGCTGCATTACGCAGCCTGGCAGGGGAAGGCGGAGCCTATGAAGATGCTGCTGAAATCTGGTTCGTCCGTCAACGGCCAATCAGATGAAGGACAGATTCCTCTCCACCTGTCTGCACAACACGGTCACTACGATGTGGTAAGTTACAGCAACTCCTCACCTCAAATAGTTTATGAAAGTTTTCTAGTTGGAGTTTTACACATTTCTCGCACAACTTTTAACAAATAGCCCAAATTTGTATTTTTTGTGTAGTTTGACTTCTCCCGGTAATCTCAGGCTCACATACATAGACTGTATATACAGCCTATGCTCACATGCCTGTATGTAAACATGAGGAAGAGGAGAGGACAGATGCGTCTCTGTTGCCGTTGTCAGGTGGAACCATGAAACCGTCTTTCTCGTGTTTCCTCACTGCACCATGTGGGTGACAGAAGATGATAAATGTCGCTCCTCCCCAAGGACGTATTAACCCGCTTCACTGTTGAACAATGATGGTAATGGACATACTTGCTTGTCTCCCGGCTGAGGCACAGCAATAATATACGGCTGTAATCTGACATGGTGGCCGTTTTGAAAGACCAAAATATTGTTCATGCCGACATAAAGTAGCTGTGATCAATAATCTTATAACAATGGATCAGACACCAACAGGTGATGTACGAAGTGTTGCTCTCAGTAAATCATCCCGGTCTTTGGTTTCCTCTCAGCAGCTCTGGGCTCATTGTTTTATTGTTTCAGGCCTGCAATGCTCTTGTTTTAGCTCACTTTCAGAGCTCTTTGTCTGTCGCACCAGGCAGATGTTAACCATGAAACAGCTTCGATAAACTGATCGCTCGAACTGCTTAACACAGAACTACATTTTGGAGGATAGCAGGTGAACACAGCATTTAAGCAGCTGCGAACGTACGCTAACATACGAGCCAGGGGCGTCACTAGGTTTTAAGGACAGGGGGGGCTCAGCCCCCAAGAAAAGTTTTTGCCCTGCAAGACCTTTGCGCTCACATCTTTATGGCACAACAACCAGTCAAGAAGCCCAGATGGAACTTTCACTCACACCACAACAATCTTTGCTCCCAAATATATTTTGAAGTGAAATAATGTCCAACCTGAACCAAAGAAGAGGTTTTATCTGCCAGTATTACATCTGTGGGCCTCCACTCCTGCTGACGAGGAACTGACTTACATCTTTTCCGCTTATTTTAGTAAGAAATGTTTAGAAATAACACTGTTCAGGAGCTGAAGGGAATTCTGTCCTAGAAGCCTTTCAGGATTATAATTATCAAATCTGGGAGACACATTGCTGCTGCAGGCCTGCCAAAAGGCAGACTGGCAAACCCTGGAGGAGAGAGACGCTGAGCACTCACAGGCATCAGAACTGAAGCACCGCACCATTGTACATGATTGAATAACCATGATTCAAATTGGACCTGGAGCTCCAATTCGCAGCTGTTCCAAGTGAGCGAAGCCAAGTACAGAAAGCTGAAACAGACCAGAGGCAGGAGTGGTTCAGCAAGAGTACAGCAGATATGTGAGAGACGAGCATCTAACTTGTTTTCTTAAGAAAACTGAAAGCATAATTGCCTAATGGTCGGGCATCCCTGCAGGACCGGATTCTCCTAACTCACCCAGGGACCAGATTAACTCTTATTCACACATCCTGATGAAGTAAACAACTCTCTGGCCTCCCTCGCTGGGTCATCGTTTCACAGTCAAAGATAAATACTTCAAGTAACAACAGATTTAAAGATATTGAATCAAAGACGGTAATCGGTGCTCGCAGATAAAAGGAAAACTACAATTGTATGAATGTGCCCTTCTTATTGTTCAGCCTCACTTACTGAGAACACCTGTAGTGCTTCTTATCTTTTAAGTGAGCATGTCACAATGAGGTTTTCTGAGCATGTCCGTTGAGAGGTAAATAGAAGTTTGTTAAGCCCTGCTGCTTATCTTTGCTAGGCCTTTTCTTTAACTTGAAGGATTTAGCGGCATCCGAGATTGAAGACTTCCTGCCCTCACCTTTCTATTTTCGAGCGTGCAGGAGAACTTTAGGTGGCATTGATGCTAAATCTTCTTCATGTTTTTGCTTCTTTGACGGCCAGCCATCATGTCCAATTCCAATTCCTTTAAGTCCTACGCACTGCTCCTTTAACACAACAGTATACGAAGGGGCCTGTGACCATTAATGTTTCTGCTTGAATTGTCTCAGGCGGTGATGATCAGCTGTAGCTGGCTTATTCAGCTGATTGAATTATGTTTCCTGTTGACTCACTGCATGACGATATACATGACATCAGGGAAAAAAGACAGAAGCAAAGGCTGTAACTCCGGAGCTTCAGGCCATCATCATCATCGGTACAGAAACAGCATTACTATTCAGTCCTAAGATTCAAACAAAAGGTCGTCTGTTTGGCTCTTCAGCTTGCATAGATTTGTTATCAGCACAAGCTGGGGTTGCTGGAGCATCAACTTCAGCAAATCCAAAAGATTTTTTGATATTTAATATACATTTTTTCTCATGTGTCTGTGTGTGTGTTTGCTTGTGTGTGTTTCCTGCCTCCAGTCTGAGATGCTGCTGCAGCACCAGTCCAATCCGTGCATCGTTGATAACGCAGGGAAAACACCTCTGGATCTGGCCTGCGAGTTCGGCAGAGTCGGGGTAAGAACATTTGTTTTTAGTCTGTATTCAAAAAGAAGCAGCAGCAGCTCCAGGCGTCATCAGACCTGATGCCTGTGGTTTATTTGTGTGTATGCGTGTGTGTGTGTACAGGTGGTCCAATTGTTGCTGTCTAGTAACATGTGTGCAGCTCTGCTGGAACCCAAAAAAGGAGACACCACCGACCCCAACGGGACATCTCCTCTCCACCTGGCGGCCAAGAACGGGCACATAGACATCATCAGGTACACACACACACACACACACTCACAGCGCTAATGTATTAGCCACACACTTCACCCCTAAATCCATTTTGGAGACAGGCAGTGTGACTTGAAAGAACAGATCTGCATGGCTCACCATCATGGACGCCAGGCCATCAGGATCACATCTCAGCTCTTATTTTTTGTTTATGTTTTCTCTTAATAGCGGCGTTGCTAAGTGACCTGGAAAGAAACAAACGACGTTCATTTTTCCTCTCTTCACTTTCAACTGTGTGTGTGTGTGTGTGTGTGTGTGTGTGTGTGTGTGTGTGTGTGTGTGTGCGCGTGTGCGCGTGCGCGTGCGCGTGCGCGTGCGCGTGCGCGTGCGCGTGCGCGTGTGCGTGTGCGTGTGTGATGTTGGGAGCGAGGGTGCAGGAGAGAGACTCTCAGAGACAAAAGAGAGAGAGAGGCAGACAGTATAAAGCCTGTCATAGCTGATAGAGCCGAGCGTGTCTCTCTAGAAGCGACACTGATAAATGAGGCTCATTAGACACGGCCAGCGGTGTGTAGCCGACACGCACTCCTATAAACACGCATGCAGACACTGATTCAGGAGAAGTTAGAGGAAAATTAAATGTGTGGCTGACAGCCTGTTTTTCATGAAGTGCAGTTTATCTTCCCACATTATGATCTTCACACTGACCCTGTTTTTGAAACTTACTCCGCCTACTATAAACATGAGAAGTCCAGCACCAGCAACACATTGATTCATAAACAAATATGTAGAAGAAGCCTCATAAGCTCCATAAGACTATGTCAGATGAGGATGGAGGTCAGCTTGCTATCACGCTCACAATAACAACGGAGCAGCAACTTGAAGTTGTTAACCTGAACCTTTCTGTGAGGTTTGCTCGTATGAGATTGCGAGAATCAATTTCTTTTTTAATTTACATATACTTGGCTGAATGATCTCCAATTCATGAGCACGCTCGTTAAACGTATTTAGGATGTGCGACGGCCCAGAATTACTAAATAAGACCTCCTGTTGGGCTCCATTCCTGGAGGATTTCAATCACAAATTATATTCACAGCTTCATGTGCCTCATCCAAGTAGTGATGTTGTAGTTTACAGTCGTCTTTAATATACAGTATGTAATGAAGGATTGAGAGAAAAGGTATGAAGTGTACGCTTTGAGTCAGAGCCAGTCAAGTCTTTTTCCAGAGGATAATGATGTTACAGTGAAGCCGCAGTGATTTTTTAGGTGACAGATGTGTGTGTGTGAAGTTCTGTTGTAATCAGCAATCTTTGAGTTACGGCCCAAATCATCAATTCACCTTGACCACCAGTTCAACTGGACCTTTGTGCCAAATGGAGCAGCCCAAGATAGAGAAGAGGGATAACCTGCCAGCCTAATGCCACCAGAGTGGAGGCACAAAAACAACTTCTTGCTTCAAGTCCTGCTGTCAGAAATGAAGCAGAATACAAGCTGTATTTAGTAGTTTCAGTTGCGGTACTCGGGGACCCGAACAAATAGGAACACAGTTGTCAACAACGTGTCATCTGAGCAGCGCTGCGCAATGGAAGACACAAAGACGGAAATGTTTGACATGAACCACCTAAAGCAAAGTGCTCCGTGTCTTAGATGGGACTTAGCCGAGAGAATAAGACAGTCGCAGACATAAGAGATGAAACAGTAAGTGATGTTCCCGCTGCCTGAGTGAGGGAAGTTCCTAAACACTAGTGAAGTGGTAGCGTGAACATGCTGATGCTTAGCAGGTAATATTTACTGTCAACGTCTTAGTGTGCAGGACTAGTGTGTGTCAGACCACACAGTGTTTTCCTTAATTCTCTTGTGTCGTTCAAGTGTTTTATCAACTCTCTCCAGAGGAGGTTTTCCGGAACGACTCTGCAACAGAATCCTCTTTTTTTTTTTTACTGCTTCTGGTATGGTAGTCCTTTCAGAAGATGATGGACGCAAG
>CAAKHC010014485.1:0-10000 GCA_901007825.1 Macroramphosus scolopax | reverse complement strand
AATGTCCAGAGTTGAGGAGGCAAAGGTCTGACAAACAAGGTGGTGAGTCGGTCTACACGTGTCTGTCGTGGCGTTAATCCCATCTGTGTTTAAAACAGTCTCCTTCCTTTGGATGCATGAACTTTATTGTCTGATAAAGTGCAACGCCGTCCCTGCAAATAACCACATCTATCCCCCGCTGCAGCCTCTCTTCAGTCAGGAAAGCACTCAGCAGCTGCAATAACGTCTCTGCTAATGTTCCTCCAGACACCTCCTGGCAGGAGAGACAACGCTGAGGTATTTTCACCGCTCATGGAGAGTTGCCATGGCTGTTGATCATCCAGCTGAACAGGAAATAGCTTGAGGTATAAAAGCTGTCAGGTAGCGGTGACTGAACGCTGCGTGAAAGTCCCTCAACCGTTCTCCTCACTGCATCATCTCAGTATCAGCTCAGCTCATTGGCTGTCCGTCCAACGCCTCTCATCAGTCAGACAGAAGAAAGAGATGGAAAGTTACAAATAGTCAAAGGTGGAGAAGCTCTACTGAAGAATAAAGTAAAAGATTACCGCAGTTCATCACAGCACAATTACACACTATTAACCACCTGAATCCCTGAAGGAGTGTCGGGGTGATGGAGAGGTCTGCTGCCAGGAGGTTATCAGCAGAGCAATAAGGGAGCGCTGACAGCTTATAAAGGCCAGCGAATACAAGGAAGGCAAACAGCCACATCAGTCACAGCCGGGGGGACGTGAGGAAGAACTCACCACACAAGAAGAAGAGCGCCGCTGGACCTCAACCACAGCGAGGTGAGTTTAATTCATGTCTGTATTAGTGCTGCCCTGAACCGAGGCGCTGCCACGGGACACCCAGGATGAACTCTGAGACAGGACCGCTTGGACCTGTCGGCTCCTGAGACGTCTGTTGGGACGCTGCCTTTGATTCCCATGATGCCACGCTGCACACACACTCTAGAGCTGGGCTATTCAAAAGGTGACCCGGGGGCCGAATCCGGCCTCGAAGCGACCTCCGAGCGGTCCAAACGTCATGGAGGAATAATGCTACAGGAGAAACTAAAGGCATGTTTCCATGACAACGGGGCGGCCCGCCTTTAAACTGATGAAGCGAGCCGGCTTACTTTACTTAATCTGTTAATGGAAATGCAAATTGGCGAGTTCAGTTTGATTCAACGTGGCCAAGAGTGTCAATGGAAGAAAAACATAACTGAACTGCATACACAGTGGAATATATGAAATAAAACAAAATATAAAACAGCATCCTGTGTGTTGGACGGACGGACGGACGGACGGACGGACGGACGGACGGACGGACGGACGGACGGACGGACGGACGGACGGACGGACGGACGGACGGGAGGAAGAGCTGCTGTTCTTCCCACTTCCTGCGGTTCGATGACAGCAGTGACTGCTGATGTCAGACTGTTCATCATGAGCCAGTTCCAGATACCAACAATTCTAAAAATAAACATTGTTTTGTATGTTTAGATTTGCTTAAAATATGAAATTGGCAAAAGCGGAAGATAAAAGGTTCTACAGAGGCTGTTTAAATCTGCTGGTGTTCCGATCCGGCCTGTAGAGTGTGTAGTTGAACAGCCCTGCTGCACCCAGAGCTGCACACTCCACATTCCCTGCAGGTGCATTCATCAGTACACTCTTGTGCAAGCTGCACTCTTGTGGGATCCTCTCAGACAGAATCACTGGTGCTGTGCAGGCATTGAAAACTGCTATAGAGGAAGTGAGGAAGCTGACGATGGCAGTTCTTAGCTAAAGACTGTACGACCGGCTTCTTTGTTCTCCTGAAGAAGGCGTGATTAGGCTGCAGATGCATGAATTCAACGGGTTCCCAAACCATGATGCTTCCAATTCAAGGCATTCAAGACGATTTCTGTCTGTCGGTCGAGGTCACAATTACCTCTGATCTGATATCAGTGTGTTCCAGTGATTACCAGACAGAAGAAGCATGCATACATCCAACACATTTACCTCTTTCACAGGTGCGTGACCAGTAGCCGGTGCCGGTGCAGTCACAGATGAACCGATTCCAGCCTTCCTTGCAGACGCCCCGGTTCTTGCAGGGCTGGCTCTCACACTGCTTCCCCGGCTGCTTGTTGCACGAGGGTTTGATACCGGCGCCATTCTGGGCCTCAGCGATCTGACGGATGTCTTTGCTTCGACCGTCGATGAAAAGGTCACGGATACAGCCCACGTAGCCGTAGTTGAGCATCGCTGTCCAGAGCTCGGTGGGCAGGATGAGGTTGGTGCGGTCGGTGGGAAGCCCCCCCAGGTACATGTCTCCTTCAAGGTCAAGGATCTCGCTCTCACCACTGGCTGTGAACGGGGTCCTTCTGCTGTTTACAGAGATGGTGCCTGTGGTGGATGGTGAGTAGAGATCAGGTGTAGAGTCACGCTCATAGTGAAACACTGGAGGCAAGGAAATATTATTTGTTCTGAAGGAGGTCAACAAACGGCTTCACGAGGGCTGACATGGAATCACTAAGAGAACTGACCTGAGCGTCCGTCTCGCTGGATGTCCACATGATACCAGGCTCCATCGTTGACCTTCGTCTGGGTGGCCTTCACCTTTATGGTCCCTGAGCCCATGTCCAACAGCAGGTACAGGCTTCCATCCAACAGCTCGACTGCAAAGAAATCCACCTGCACACGGCCAATAAACGACATCAACATGATCATTCAGGTCTACATAACTGCTTCTTGAAGTTAGGGAACTACGTTTTTGGACAATGTTCAGAGCAACTTAACAACTCGCTGCAGTGATGTAGAAGCGTCCTCGGAGGTGTTCCAGTACAACCTGACATCACCTGATCAAAGCCCGTCAAGCTACAGACAAACATCTGTGACATCATCGGATCACCGGAGCGAGCGAACTACAGGCCGGAGCTTCCATCATCAGTAGTTTGAAGGTGAAGGAGATGGTTAACAGCTGTGCTTCACCAATTCCTCACTAACCATTGTTTGTACAATATAAGGAAGGAGGTTATGTACTGAGGTTCGTGGACATTCCTCCACCCAAACTCTTAATGATATATTGTCCCCTAGAGTCCACAGCTCAGAGAGCCTTTAGTTGACCGTAGCGAGTGTTGGACTGACCTTGGTGTTCTTCTGGCTACGGGCAGTGTCTTTGCGCTCCTGAGGTTTGCCGTGGGTGAAGAGGATAAGGCCATTGGGCTCGGTGGTGCGGAAATCGAAGGAGATGGATCCCATCCGCTTGGTGTTCCACTTGGGCAGGCTGATGTAGGCCTCCGGAGTCTCGAACGAAATGGGGTCCAGGGTGGCCACGTTCTCACACTTGTAGGACACCTCGCCCTGGATTTTCATCTTAGGGTCCACGATTCGAGCCAGACGGGACAACTCAAGGCGGATATCATTGTTCTTATACACCACCTGTGATGGAGGAAGGACAGCAGGATGTATCAGAACATAACCCAGTGAATTACTATTAACTAGTAATATAATAAATAACTGGATGTTAGGTGGATTTCAGAAGGTTTTTCAAAGTTATTTATCATCTTCAGAGGAAACGATATCAGAAGGATTTACTGGTGCTGAAGTTCCTGTTGGTGATTTACATCTTCCACCAGTGCTGCTGTCAGGTGTCAAAGATCAGCTGCACTTTACACTCAAATATCAAACTATGTGACAGTGTTGGATAATGAAGGCCGATTGGTGTGGGGACATGGTGACATCTAGTGGTGGGAACTAGACACAGCACGTAAAATACAGAATAACATCGCACAATCTGGACTTGACTTGGCCTCTTCCTCATATTATACATATATATGTTGTTAGGATGGATGTTACATCTGTTTACTGAGAACAATCATCAGAATCTGAACATCACATGTGATAATTCATTGCTGTGATGTGACATTTAAAAAAGCTTCGGTATATAAACGATAATAATATCAAACACTCCAGAGGAAGCAGAGCCGGGTGGATGAAGATCTGTGAGGCGACACACACACACACACACACACGCACACACACACACACACACACACACACACACACACACACACACACACACACACACACACACACACACACACACAGCTCTTCCTTCAGCTAATTTAAAAGTCTGACATTGTGGTCGAGGTCTGTCTGCCACATACACACACTAAATACAGCTTGAGATCCTCTAAATATCTATCATTGTTGGTTTTACAGTGATATCTGTCTGTATGACGTGTGAGTGAAGCAGCAGCTCGTCCGTGTTTACATGGATCCACTCAGGTCAGTGTTGACTGAAGGTCATCCTGTACATAAACACTGTGTTTATGCTCCTGGAGAAAACACAGAAGTAAAGCGTGTGTAGGAGTCCGGTTGGACGTCAGTGACACACAAGCCTGTTTAGTGTAGAAGATGTGCAGGAGGTGGTGGAGACGTGCTGACAGTCGAAGGGGGAGGAGATGTGATGTGACGGCACCGCCTTCAATAAAACAACTACAGCAGTTAGTTAAATCCTGCTTCAAGTGTCCTCTCATCAGCACCACTCAGACTCCATCTTCCTTCAGTCTCACCAGAGAGGACGAGCGGACATGTCGGTGTGACGGACTCACGTATGAGCAAGTGTCCATACGTACTTGTGGAAAACAGAAGAGTGAAAAACACTAAGTGGCCAATCTTTTATCACAGCAGCCCTTAATGCTGTCAATAACAATGGGAGGATGGAGTCATGTTGGGGGCCGCGTGTGCAAATTGAAAGTCTGTTCAAGTGGAAAATTGAAGGCTTTTTTTTTCCTTCCTTCTCCGGGCAGAGACACTCCCTCTGTCTGGATGTATTCTGGGCACATTCATACACAAAACAAACACACTCTCCTCCATTTCTCTCTCTTTTATATTAATGTCTTTCTCCCTCTCTTCGCCCAGGGTTCTTTCTCGGTGGGTAGATTGAGGGCCCGGCTCAGATTATCGATAATCCACCGGCAGATTTGACAATAAATCAACTCATCCCTTCAGGTGCTCGGGGATTGGATGGAAAATTGTCTTTTCCTCTCCTCTCTCATCTAACTCTGTTTCTTTGTAGCCTTCCTTCTCTTTTTGTTCCATTCATCTTCCCCTCCGTCACCTCATCCATCACTATCATCCCCCCCACCACCTAAAACACGCAGTCATTCCTTCGCCTGCTCTGATTGAACGTAAACACCCCGAGTCCATCGCAGGGATCCACTGTTCTCCCTCCCAAATACGACACCGATGACATTTGTATTAAACTGGTGACGAGGACGTCGGAGGAAACTGCAGCAGTTTCATTAGAGCAGATGTGCTTTGTTCTCTCTGTTGTCACTGGTTTAATGCTCAGTCAACTGGATTTGTCCCACAGAACCACTGGTCCCTTCATCTTTACACGGGGGGGTCACGGCCAACACTTCAGTGTAATGTTTGGGGATTAAATCAAACTTCAAGAAAGACAATTAACAAACAAAGACAGTCAGGATAAGTTAAGGGGCCTCAACATGAGCCCGTCTGTGCCCGGCTCTCCATGACATCCTTACCTACCTGCAAAATATTGACTTCCACCTCCAGAGGTTAAACAATGCAACCCCAGAAGATAACGTCTACTTTATCAGAAGGACCTCCAACTCTGAGGACTGCAGCTTCCTTTACAAACAGAAGGAGAACACTGTGAAGGCTGACGAGCGGCCTCGAATCGGAGGGAGAACAAGGTCCCACGGCCGCCCTCACACTTCACACGCTGATCATTATCACTTCCACCACGAAGGAACTGGAGATGGAAGATCCAGACTTCAAAACTCTCTCCTCAGATGTTTTCTCCTTACAATCAGCTACGACCTCGGTGTCATGGTCCGTCCTGGCGTCAGGACAGTTCAGCATCTGTCCAGCAAGCGAAGCCTCACGATTTATTCATATCCTTGTAACTCAGAGCTGCACGTGTCACCAACACTTTGACTGCTGCTGTTGTATTATTGGTCTGATTGGTCTGATTGGTCCTGCAGTGTCGGGCCTTCACCACAGGGGGGCCTCATTTCCTCAGCAGAGAACCAAACATGAGCTGCCATGCTGAGTCGGTCTAATGAAATATGAGGTCCTCACATCCTCTGGGGCTGATCGAGCTTTAATATGGTGATTTGATTAGTTTGATAAAGACCAGCGTTAATTTGATGAGATAAAAAGGCGTGTCAGTGAGTGTCCATGTAGGCAGCGGTGTACCGGAGGTTGGTGCACTGGGACGCCGAGGAGGAACCTGCTTTCAACGGCAGGTTGTCATGTAACGTATCAAACTGTTATTGTGAGTGAAAGAACAGTTATTGGCTGTATGGAAATCATGTTGGCAGATTAGAGGGAACTGTAACTCCTGAACCTGGGTCAGTACAACTACTGTCATTAGAGGAGAAGAGAGACGGAAACAAAACAAAGGGAAGGCCTGAAGCTTTGATGAGGGGGGGGGGCACATATCAATCTGATATATTGATAACTTATCAGTTTGTTCACAGCCTGTTTCTGTTCCACTAAGTACAAAAAATAATCAGAAGAACAATTTACTGAAAGAATCAAGCTAATAATGAGCAGAATGACCTCTGATATTGTTTTCCTTTTAATTCCTCCTATAATAGAAGTGGATTATTTTCCCCTGATTCTTGACTGTAAGCAGCTTTCCACTGTTGCATGTGGTTGAAATGCTTTGTGGCTAATAAGGAAGATCTTTTCTCTTCCTTTTTATCCGTCTGTGAATTCCCACGTCCATCCTGCTCCAATGTGCTCCGTCATGTCCACTTTCCCACGCTGTCAAACCTCCTTTAATTCACCGTCCTGAAAGCACTACATCTCTGCTGAGGCTGCTCTTTACATATCGTTGCGTTCCCGTCATGTCCTTGCTCAGACGTGTGATTGTGCCCTGCTCGGCTGTTAGTGTTAATATCCTGTCTGTTACTGGCCGTGTTAGATTGCTGCTGTAATTTCCCGCAGGTGGAGAGATCCTTGAGCAAGATGTTGACAGTCGTCTCCTGGTCCTTCACCGACTGTCACCAAGAGATGGAGCTTCTGCATCACCTGCCGTCGCAGCTCTGGCAGCTCCACCCTTCCTCATCAGCAGGCAGCTTGAAACATCAACTCCAAAACAGAACTCCAGCAGCTTCAATCAGCCCCCCCCATCCATCTGCTCCTGCTGATCTGGCAGCGGGTCCACAGCCAGCGATATGCAGTCGCAAGTGGACTAGAAACATCCTCAAATCCTCTCCAGCCGATTCTCAGCAGCATTAATGGAGAGCAGCCTGTCCAGCAGCACCACCATGGTCCAGACTCTCAGGGAGGTCATGGCCTCACTCCACCGTATTCATGCTCGCTAACGAGTCGTCATTACCTTTGTGATCACTCCGGTTCTACCTGCTTCCCCGAGGTCCGTCTCAGCCATCCTACTGCTCCCTCAACGACCTACGACCTCTGCTTCACCAGCACCAGCATCCCTCAGACAACCATCTCTCACAGATTGTGTAGGATCCTGAAATAATATCTGATATCATCACAAAGTGTAAGCTATCACCTCTGCTCGGCCAGTTGACCTTTGACCCGAGCCTAATTCTACAAGACCACTCATTTAATTCCCAACGTCGTCCTCCAATCACAGATGTGATTTGTCTAGTTTCTATAGTTTCATCTTCAGTGTATAAAATGATGTTTGACACTCGAAGGCTGTTTTCAAACAGTTTGGACGTTAATCCTGGTCCAGTATTCAGCTACAGGAAGTGATGTGACACTTGAATCCAGTGCACAAACCTTAGAATGAGATAGGAGACATCTTTTGTCCAGCAGTCCATGTATTTCTATGTATTTCTATGTATTTCTATAAAAAGGATTTTAACATGATAAATATTGTCAGGAACAGAAAATAGTCTTCGTTAGTGTTTTGATGCCTTAGATTTATTGTCCTTTCTTAAACTATCCAAATCCTTTTCATTCAGAAGTCTGACCTCCCGCCCTGACCGACATCCTCTCTGCGTCTGCATCATGAGAACAGGGGACAGTGACGGGGTCTCCCCACCAATCAGAGTCCTCTCCTGCCAACAGTTCTGATAAACGTGGTGATGCTCCTCTGTTTGACCTCCGTCTGTTTATATATCGCACCTTGTAAAACAGGCAGTTACTAAAGCTTTAACATGAATATAGAGTGATGCAGTGATGTCAGTGTCCCAGCAGGTTCGACCCCCCCCGGGTCGGACTGAGTGGCACAACAAGCTGCAGTGTGACCACCTACAAACCAGGCGGGTGGACCCGGCAGTGATCCCATCAATCGATCAAAGAACCAGAGATCAGACTGGAGGTGATTACCTATTACATCAATCACACCACAGCTCTTCCCCATCACTTTCTTTGGTTCTCTTGTACTCTAATGAACGTTAATGCTGCCTCTGGTTCTTCTCCACCCACATGCAGACCCTCTGGGCATGTGCAGGAACCTCAGCATCTCTCTGAGTTCTACCAGCTGTATAATACAACAAGGAGACAGAACATTTTGTGTAACACAACAATGTGTGTAAATCTTCTTTAAACAGTGTTTGTTACTTGGCTCTACAGATACTACAGGTTGTTAGGATGGAGAGCAGCAGGAGACCCGGCTGGGCCGTGGGTGAAGGACACAGAGCACCTGGATGCTCCTTCATAAACACCACTGGACTTCCAGCTGATGCACTGAGGCCGTCCAGCACGTCGCAGGCTGACAAACTCGGATCAAACTATGAAACGAGGCAGTGCTGATCAAACTTGAATGAAGATTTTGCCTCACTATTCCCTGTTTCTTGCCTGCAGTGATGTCAGGAGCCGAGTTGAGTCTGCTGTTAAGCTGTAAATCTCCTGTTGAGTCTCCACTGTGACTCTGAGTGTGAGCTGTATCGCTGGAACTCATGGCTGCATGTGCAGCATGGTACGAGGGGGGTAAATCACCCAATTAGATTACCTGGATAATATAGATCATATGTATCTGTAACTGTCCCATTCTCCAGGCCTGAGTACGTATCAGCAGTCTGGCTCATCCTTCCTCTTTAATACAGAACTTTGGATCTCAATTTGCAGCATCTTACATTCATGGCTTTAAATGCAGTAGAAGAGGAACCTGAAGATAAGTACTACGTAGTGTTGCATATTCAAAAGAATATATAAAATACTGTTACTACTGCAGGTGGTGAGAACAGAGCAGTCAGTGTTGTTTGGCTCATCCTCACTCTTCAGTCTGAAAAACTAATCCTTTGTGACTCCATGATGGAGAAAATCTACTGGCAGAGCAAAGAAAGGGGGGGGGGGGATAATGACAAAGACAATTACAGCAATTATGTGATATTGTAGGCCATTATGTGTTTTGTAGGCTCTGAGATGTAGGCTTTCTATGAAACTGCTGGCTTATGAAACGCATAATAATTACGGGCCAGAAAGCCACAGGGGCCTCGCAAGGCAACCACTATCTGATGCCATGGTAACAAAACATTTATCCATAATGTAGCTCTGGATGGGGAGGAGGTGGTATCAGGAAAATTAGCCCTAATGGCAAGAAGTGGAGGATGAGAGGGAGCTGGACAGCACAGAGAGAGAGAGAGAGAGAGAGCTGGTGGGCGATCAAGCTGTGTGGGTAGGTGGGCCTGTGCAGGGGAGCTTCCCCTCATGTTGGGTGGAGATGGAACAAACACCCGAGGAACAGGACCGTCCTTATCTTTACAGCACACCAGGAACGCTCCGACTTCCATGTTTCTCTCTGAGAGACTAAAGTCAGGACGTGTCGGTCGATGGCACCAGGTGTTGGTTGGTTTAGTTCAGTGGTCTTCAACCGGGGGTCCGCGACCCCTAGGGGGTCCGCGGAGGTACTGCAGGGGGTCCGCCAACTTAAAAATAAAATAAAGGCAATTTTAACCAAAATAATATGTCAGTTTAATTTTTTTTAATTATTATTATTTGATTGAGATGATTAAGAACATGTCATTAACATGCAATAATAATATACTTTTGACGAAATCTATTTAGTCTACAATCATGAATGATGA
>CAAKHC010014484.1:0-15036 GCA_901007825.1 Macroramphosus scolopax | reverse complement strand
GTTCCGGGGGGGGGGGGGGGGGGTGGGGGGGGGGGGGGGGGGGGGGGGGGGGGGTTTGTTTATGTGGACATTTTCATTGTTTTTGTCGGAGAATGAGGATACAGAGGTGATGTTTGTTACTGCGTAGGACTCGGATTGGTTGGAGTACAACTAACCATGTTACTGTGGGGGGGCGGGGGGGGGGGGCTCACACTGTATCAATCATTAATCATCACACGTCTTCAACCGAAAAAAGGCACAAACCAGCTGGGGAGTTGTGGGTGTCGGCTTCTGATGGCGAGACAAACGACGGGATGAAGATTCCGTCGTTCTCCAGGCGGCTAAACGTCGTCGTTCATTCATTCGCCCCCTCAGGAAACGACGCCGTCGCCGCCGGAGGAAGAACCGGCCCCCGAAACAAAGCGGCTCTCCGCTCGCTCTCGCACTGAGAATATTTGCGAGCCGCCGTTAGTTTGCTCGTGCTTTGACAGTTTAATAGCTTTTATCTGAGCGTCAAATTAATAAGCGTCAATTAGTGGTTGCAGCCAAAGCTGCTGGCAGCACGAGGAGCCTCAGCCAGGCTGCAGCCAGCGGAGACGGAGCGCAGCAAGCTGTTCCCCGACAGCCACGCAGGTGGCGGGAGGAAGCTCCGGTTTAAACGTCTGCTCGGGGACGGGTCGCCGCGAGTCCACGAGCACATGTACAAATATCTGAACACGTCGAAGGTCAAACCCGCCGGCGGTCCAGGAGCCGCCCGTACATGATGTAAACAGACGCGAGGAAACATGCGACGCACAAACACAGACGCGGGGGAATGTACACAATCTGCAAGATCCCGACCGAAAGGTCAGAAAAGAGCCGCAAATATTTATAGTCCGACTGACGGTTTACACACAGAAGAAGAATCTCCCCGAATTCTGGGAAAAGGAAGTCAGACGACGGGCGGGTCGCAGCTGCTCCTCCGAGCTTCTTTACTTGTGCAACACAACTAAAACCGCAAGTATTCCAGAAGTGTCAGAAGTTCATGTTGTGCATGAGTAAATGTTTGCAGAGGGATTATGCATGGATTTGTGTATGTGCCTGAACTGTGAGATGTGTGTGTGTGTGTGTGTGGAGGGAAACATGAATGAATGCATGAGAACTCGTCCTGCAGACTGCATGAACACCTGATCTGTGTTTGCTGATGCTCGTCCGAGGTGAGGTCACGATGCCGCTGCTGCTGCAGCGTGCACGCTCGCGCTGCATTCAGGGACACCGAGGAAGTAAACAGCCGGGAACATGACCGGCACCCCCCCGCAGCCGGCTCCTCCCATGCAGATAGGAATTATATGGCACCACAAGCGATGTGCTGCACACCTGATGTACCAGCAAAATGTGATTCCTCACCGTATCAGAGAGAGTCATGACGAGGAAGAGGAGGATGGTGAGGAAAAACAAGCAGAAGGAAGGAAGGGAAGGGGGGGGAGGAGGGTTTGGCTGAGTGCCCTGAAGGTGTTTAATTGTCTTCATTGACATCCTCCAACATTCCACCTGTGACACACACCTCAGCCCAGAGGTGACGGCGGCCGCGAGAGAGGAAGAAGCTGGAGGTTCGTTCCAAATGAACAGCTGTCAGGAGATTTTTTTTTATTCTGAACATAACAAAAAAAAAAACGCCGGTGCCATTTGAAGACGAGCCAAAATTGCCAGTCACTGCTTGGTTGCACCGGGAGATGCAGCCGGCGGCCGGCGTTCGGCTGCCGGCCCTCGTTGACAGTGCAGTCATGTCTCGGCGGCGCCGTGGAACCGTTCAGCTCGCCCCGTTTCTCTCCCCTGCAAAGTGCTCGCTCGCACTTCATCAGCCGAGCGTCCAGATTGCAGCAGACAAGATATTTGAAGTTAAGATAAACACACGTACGCGCTCAGAAACAATACGTCTGTCTCTTCTTATTGCGAGTGCTCTCGACAATAACACCAATTTGTTGAAGGTTTCTTCCTCTGCATGGTTCGAGTATTCTTACAAAGAAGATGAGAAGAAGCGGCTGCACTCTCTCTCTCTCTCTCTCTCTCTCTCTCTGTTTCTCTCTCTCTCTCTCTCTCTCTCTCTCTCTCTCTCTCTCTCTCTCTCTCTCTCCCCCAAACAAAACGGCCATCTTGGCAGTGCGATGCTTTCCCTTTGTATTTGTTTTAAGCCGGCCGAATGGCTTTTAAAAAAAAAACTGTTAATCTCTGAGGAGTGGGTGTCAGTCCGCCTCGAGCGACGAGGAGCACCAAAGCAGCAGCTCCGTTCTGCACATCCAGACGTCCAAAAATGTGTGTTTGTGTGCGCTGCATACCTCGTTTTAAACTATTCACGTCTTTATAAAGACTCATTCTGACTTGGCTCTTTCTCCACTAACAATACGAGCTTTTGTTTATATATTTATACGGTTTGAACACAGAGGACCAGCAGAGGTGGAGATCTCCAAACCTGGACGAGAGCCGTGTGCAACACATCCATACGTTATGAGTCCTCAGGTGGGGACGCTCGGGGAGTTCGGACTCGACCCGGGTTTGGATTTACAGTCCATGTGTGCAGAGGCGGGGAGGACGAGAGGACGAGAGGACTGTTTGATTTGAATACCTGCCCGCTCCAGCCGAGCGGTGATCAATCATCCCTCCGTCAAACGCCACTCGCCTGCTGACAACTTCTGCCTCTCTTCTATCTCTTTCCTGTTTTGTTTTGTTTTATTAATTTCTGCATCCTCTCTCCAGCGTTTTCAAAGGCTCCTCAGTCTCAGCCCCCCCCCCCCACACTCTCTCACATTATCTCACCAGGTCCACTTGTTCCTCCTATCTTCCCTCGCTGTCATCTTGCCTGGGGATATCACGAAAAGAAATACGGGGCGGGCGGGGGGGGCAGACGGGAAATGAAAGAGAGACACATGCTGCAGGTCTGCAGACAGACCCACGACCCCGCTGAGAGTGATACAACCAACGCACCTTTACACCGACCGTGTAGATGGAGCTGATTGTTCTTATTAATGTTGTGGTGTTTTTAACTGGTGCACACATGGACGGTGTAACAACATGCTGATTGACACACACATCCCTCCTCCACGTTATGGGGGGGGGGTCAGACCTAAGACCAGTGCTACCACCTCTTGAAATATGAATGGTTTTAATTAAACTGGCTTTGCCATCTGGCCCATCGAGCTTCCCCCTAATGAACAGAGACGCACACACAAACAAACACACATTATTAACCAGGCTGAGCGGCGTCGGATAATCGAGAGACACAACAGCAGTGAGGTGATCCGGTGAGGTGGGGGAAAGAGGAAAGATGTTGACTGAGCTTGTCTGACATGTCTGCTTCTCTCTGGGTGTCGTTCGCTAGCTTGTGTGGTTTCAGGCAGAGTCGTCGCCGCTGTGAGGGAAGCCGCTCGCCGGCTAGCCAACACTAAAAGATGATGTTGGTACAGTGGCACCCTGTGATATCTCAGCGGGAGAGACAGGAGAATGATGGTGTGTTTGCTGGGGAGGAGTGGGGGGGTTGTCTGGTAGCTGGAGCACAGGGAGGCATGCTAAAGGTAGCAGCCTGTAAGACGTGCTATTGTTGGTCTGTCTTAGTGAATATAAGCAGACGCCAGGCTGTGGAAGGATGATGGAGAGGTGAAGACAAACTAATGCAAAGCACCGGTGCAAGAGGAGGAAGTGCGTTCTGCTCCCAGGAATGTTACAAAGTGGTAACGCGTAGCGATTGAAGCTAATGCTAAAGTAAACGTAATTGTGATAAATCAAAGCTAATGTAGCCTCAGCTGAGCCACAGCTGGGCGTGAGTGCTCATTAAAGGACGCCTGGCGCTTTTTAATCCTGTTGATGAGTCAGCGGAGAGAGTACCGCACTACTTGCAACACTACCCGAGAAGGGTGATCCGCTTCGTACTTGTGATTCCCAGCTCGTCTGGTGCTAACAGACCCTCATACAGGGTTTCCTGCACGGTGCAAGAAAAGTCTTTGAGGATGAAAGAGAATGACATCACAAACGATTCTCAGGCTGCTATCCTGAGGTTTAAGAGTGCTTCTTATGTTGCTGAAGCTCATGCCTCTTATTGTTATATGATTCATTCTATGGATCAAATAAGATAAAGCCTTGACGTCTCTGACCTACAGCGGCGAGCGCTGCACACGGCGTAGCTGCACTGAAGCTCCGGACAATGATATTACATCTTCAGTGCCGGGAGCTGTTCTGACTTCACGTGAAAACACCTCGGACAGCCTCACTCAGGACGAAAGGGCAACGCGGAGGCATGTTATTTCTGTTATTTCCAGATATACTTGAACTAATGCTGTAAAAAATTGGGAGTTGAAAACCCCGCTGCCCCCCTCCCCCCTCCCCCCTCCGGCGATGTGGAGATCAATATTAGAGCGCATGTCTTTGACCCTCTGATGATGCCGTACAGCTGGAAGGGCGCTTTGACATCCGTAGCAGCCTAATCGGGTGTTTGACTCCAAACACTCAGCGTTTATGAATATGTGATGCGCACCGGGGTAAGCTGATGAATAAGTGAGGGGCCCAGCTGTGCATCAAGAAGATCAAGACTTCCTGAGATGCTCCAGATGCCGTCGCCGAGCAGCTATAGAAGCTATTCTTGTCTTTATTCTGTTCTCACGCGGCACCTAAAGACGAACCAACCCTCAAATCAGGAAACACTTAACACAAACTCTTTTGATTGTCTTTCGCTCTGAGGAGGTCGATGAGCACGACAGGAAAGCGGAGGCTTGTCTTTTTTTTTGTTTTAAGCGGCACGGGTGGGGTCAAGAATGTGTTGATATTCCCGCGGCGGCCGCAGCACTCCCTGTTTATACTGGGTTCTGCAAGACGATGGAAAGTTGTTGTTTTCTTGACGCTCCCCGCGGAGCTAAAGTCAGCCAATAGAAAATAATAAAGTTGGAAACCTGACCTTGATGAAGGAGATGAGGAAAAGAAAACACATTCCCCTCGGAGGGTCTGTGCAGGGTCGACAGGCGAGGGAGGGAGGGTGGAGGGTGTGTGTGTGTGTGTGTGAGAACGATGCTCCTGCACGTTCGATGATCGATTGACCGAGTTGGAGACGGCACGAAAACCAGACGGGTACAGAAAGTAAATTCAGATTCCTCTTTCATATTAACTGGTGTTGGATTGACAACCACCATGTTGCCTCCACACACACAGACGCCAATCAAAGTCAGGTCTGCAGAGTCAAACACAGACTTCGGCACGCAAACGGCTGCAATTAGCGGTAGCGTATGAAGCCCGTGCCAGCAGCGAGCGCCGCTGCAACCATCTGCTAACGTTTGTTCCCCCTGATTCCTCATCATATTTGTAATCGGGCTTCATATGGGGGCAGAATGCGACGTGTTCTCTGGCTACAAAAACAAAAAAAAAAAAAGGCAGCGCTAATGACTGTCGTTAGCTTCCCTCCGGAGGCTCGCAGCAGTCCGCCAATATTTGCCGCCTAACCTCAGATGATTGCATTTACTCTACACTTAGGTGTTTAGCTGGTGGCCTTATCCTGAGTGAGCAAGCATACGTGGGCAAGCAGAGGCTCAGGGTCCTCCACAAGGACGCTGTTTAAGAGGACGCTGTGATTGAATCACGATTACAGCCTCTGCATATACAAAGAGTACAGAGATTGTATGGAATTGTACTGCAAAAGATGAGACATCCCGGGATTGAATCGGAGAGGCCAGCAAATATAAATATATAAATATATTTGCATGCACTCTCTCCTCCCGCTTCCAATCTCACTGCTGCCTCACACACACAAACACACACATCCAGACACTAGGTCAGCTGATCTCAGCGACGATAGCGAGCAGCAGCAGAACATGTTGTTTCTCTTGGACGGGCAACAGACCTTGAATCTGCTTCCTCTCGACAAATCTCTAAAAGCGCCAAGTACACTTTGCAGCACCGGCCGAAATTCGCAGCATCTCCACCGACAGGATTTGTCTATGTATGTAGTTGATGTTTGGATTGACAGGTTTGACGTACCTGAGCTGTCTTCTCTCGACTGTCCTGGTCGAATTATATTAAACTGAACAGGACCCGGTTGGTCGGCCCTGCCAGATGTTTCCTAACATCCTCAGCTGCAAACACCTATGAACCAGGATAGAGACGTAGCAAGGCTCCGCCCTCTTGCCCTGATATAGTAAAACTCTGGCTCCCGATCCGGAGACGGTGACAGCCGACCAGGCGATGTCGCAATAAGGTCTGCGTGGAAGAACCTCCTCAGACTCCTTGACCTTCATCCGCCACTGCACACATTCACTCGCACATACTTCGGCCTTGGTTGCAAACCAGCTCCGGCTAACGGAGCTGAACCGAGACACCGTCGTAAACAAAAGGTCCACCGCTCCCACTCACTCGTCTCCAGGCTGGTTTTATTAACGTCACAACCTGCAGAACGTCGGTTCCAAACCTCTTTCATCTCCACAAAGGGGCTCCGAGCCTGAACTCGCATCAGAACCGACCGCAGCCGTCTGCACGACGTCTTATCAATTCAAGTCGGGTGTTAAATCCTCTTCTGTTAACTTCTGCTTTACTTTACTTTCTGAGGAATGCAAAGATCTGTCCTGACCTTGACACCCGCTTGAGACTCCGTGGAAGTTGTAAAGAGGTCCCAAACATTCAGAAGAACCGGAGCTTTTAGAAAAATCCCACAACTAAAAAGACACCAAAGTATATATAAAAGAAGTAGCTGGCGTGTTTCTGTCTACCAGCTCCTACGTGAATGCTTTAGGGGTTATGTGCATGTGTGTTTCCTGTATCTTATCGTTTGTTCTTAATCTCCTTTCAGTGTTTGCCCCTACCATTTTCCATGTGCTCTGCCTCACCGACACTGCCATCCGGCGTTGTCCTCTCGTAGCTGTCCTCGGGCAGGGGTAGGGCGCCCAGCCGGGGGCCCGATGAACTCTTGCTGCTCGGCGTCTCCGACTCGTCCAGGCCGCTGTCGTAGCAGCTCTGCAGCGATCCCTGCTGGTGAGGGTCCTGGGGCTGGCTCACCACCGAGAAGGTCACTCGGCGAAACGGCTACAAGAGAAACCAAACGGCCGGGGGTCACTATAAAAGGGACTGTTTAAGATTCGATTTGATGTTGTTAGACGACTGCGAGGGGGGTGGAGCCTCTGGGTTTTTTAGAGAAGGGGGAGAAAGAAAGTCCAAACTTCAAGCTAACAGAGATGCTACTTCCCTGAACTTCCCTGATCTGCTCTGACTTCCTACGACCACAGAACACCTTCAATAGGAGACGATACAAAGGGAGTCATTCACCGGCTCGCCGGAAGCTCGGGGGCACCAGGCAAACATGGCAGCTGGCTCGACCGGGGAAGAATGTGCCAGTCACTAATTCACCCGCCCACCGTAAAGAGGACAAGACGAACACGCCTGCTCCTCCGCAGGGTGGAACGCTAACACCTAACTGGGGGCTCACGCCCGACAATATCTGCAGCTCGCCCGGAGACACCGCGGAGCAGCGTCGGTGAGCTAAGCAGCATTTCATTAAAGCAGAGGCCTCTTCCTCTTCCTCAGCTCTCTCCCTGTCCCTCTATAAAAGCAGAGAGAGAGAGAGGGCTCCATCATTAACACAATGAATGGCGTAACAAACGGCTAATGCCACTCATTAATTAGATACGAGCGTCTCCTCCGACTGACCCTCGTCACTTGTTCCGATATCAAACTCCAGTGTTATTTCTGCCTCCCTGTTCCGTTTGTTCTCCTCTTTTTGTTTTCTGCCTCGCATAATGAAGTAAAGTGTGAACGGGGGAGCTGCACCTAACATCTATTCATAGCACGTCAAGCTGCTTTTGTGCGGCGCGGATATTCGGATGCCGACGTCTTTAGAAAACCGGTGACAGATGAAACTGTTGACAGGTCAGCGAAGACGAGGGAGAACCTGTTCTCACTCTGCGGAGATCATCTTCCCTGATAATGAATCCCCCCCCCCCCCCCTCCTCCACAAGCCACTAGGAAAAGGAACACAAATAAATTAGCATTTATTTATTTAAACACTGGGTTTCTCGGGCTGACACAGCAATCCTGGCGATAAATCATGTTTCCATGTAATTACAATCAACGCTGCACAAATGAATCGGGCATAAATATTCATGCAAATGTCACTTAGATAGCCAAACATTTGTTGCATGATTAAAATCGAAGAGCCTTCTATAAGTGTCATAACACTTGAAGAGATGTTAATGTAATACATCTTTTTTTTTGGGGGGGGGGCGGTTTGTTTGTTTAGCTCGATCCCTCCAACACGTTCCTTCTCGTGGTGTTAGGTGGAGGTTAACGAGTCCCGCAGCTCGTAGGAGACGTAGGTTCGGTGGGGTGCCGCGCTGCCTGGGAAACACAGTTTTCTAATGATACAAATTAAATCACTGTTGCTTAATGAATTGCCGGCGAGACCGTCGCAAAGAAAAGAAACACTTGAGCGGGCGCGCACCGAGGGGAAATTGAGTTTTGGGAGAGAGAGAAAAGAAAGAAAGAAAGAAAAAAAAAAGTTCCAACGAGCAAATAGATTTCATTTATTCACCTGAGTTTTCCCTCGTTTCAACTGGAGGGAGAGAGGGAGGGAAAGAGAGAGAGAGAGGGAAGGATAGAGAGAGAGAAAAGGCTAATTTGTTTGCAGAACAGAAATGGAGTTCACGCAGAGATCGCCGGGGGCTTCGGATTACAATCTGCATCTAGAACCGTCTGCACAGCGACCTTCACTCCCTTCATTACGTCTTTTAAATAAACGAGTTAAATAAGAAGCAGTTCCTTCGTAGGGGTGTCCCCTGTCCCCCCCCCCCCAACCCCCCCTCATTTTGTTGTACCTGTCCAGGTGTGTAGTTACAGAACTACAGCTGGACTCTGCAGAGCGTCTTCCGTCAATGAGCCAGTAATATTTCCTGATAAATCAATAAAATGAGATGTAATTGGTGGTTCCTTCAGCTAAGCTCCGCCCCTCAACCAGGATTGGTCACCTTTGTTTTTGACCTTCAAATGTCCACGGACGGTTCTGACCAAGTTCTTATTATTATTTCAATGTATTACTTTACTAATCAGTCACTTAATTTACTTTATTGAATATTAAAAAATCTAAAAAATTAATCTAAAAATTAAATATGAAATATATTCCATCATTTTTTTAAATAACACTATTGATGATTTAAAGGCAATAAAAAGAAGTATAAAGTTCTTAATATATGAGCCACACTCACTTCCTGTCTATCCTGCAACTTCCACCCAAAGACCATCACAGACATTTCATCACTTCGTTGTTGCTAAGTTACAGATAATGACTGTGCAGCTCGAGTGTTACGGTGAAAAGCGTCCCCTCCGCGGCGTCGCACACGCGGCTGCCCTGACCTCACCTCACCAGATACTGGCCCTGTTCGAGCGTTTGTTAAGGCTGACTGAGTACATGCCCTTTGAAACCGCTCCGTCTACCTCCTACGCTGACCTCCCGCCCTCGTGGTCCACCCGGCTGCCAATCAACTCCACACTGACGCACACACACACAAACACAAGCAGCAAAAAGAGACACTTTTATTCTATATATTTAAGGTTTGACGAGGGTTAGGACGGATTGATTCATTTCAATGGTCACCTGGATTCATATAAATGGGCTCTACGGATTATCTTGGTGCACCTAATGTTTCAGGGAGTGAGTGCTGTTGGGGGGGGGGTAAGCATGCTCAGAAAGGGATCAGAACAAAACCTCATCAAATTGTTCCACTCTTAGCTTAACAAAAAATAAGCGCAGGGCTTAACCCCACGCTGCGTCCTGCCGGGGTCCAGCCGGGCTCTAATGTATGGCTTTCATTCCAAGTTAGCACCGGTTGGCTTTATCTCTACCAGATGCTGGGACCCCAGTTTAAGGGTTCCCGACAGGGGAGGGCCTCTTCTGGGGTGTGCCTGTGATTGAAAGCCAGCTGCGACAGCTCACGGGTGAGCAAATCCCCCCCCCCCACACAAAAAAAATGAACAATTCAAACATGGTTTATTTGGAGCTGCTCGGGGCCGGAGCTTACCCGGACCTATTTCCTGGATGGTAAGAAGGGGAAACACATGGCCTCTGCCTGACTCCCGCCAAAGAAAACAGACAATAACTCCGGTGTCAGTAATGTGTGACCTCTTGGATTTGATTTTCATTTCCTTCTCTCGTGAACAAAATGTTGAGCCGCTGTCAGCGGCGCTCTCGGTCCTTCTTTCATCTCGACCTCGAAACGGCTTGTTTAGGAGTCGAGTGCGACGCTTGAATTCACATTCAATGAACAGAAACCTGCCACAGCGACGTCCAATCATCTGCCACATTTGGCTAATGTTACTAATACAGTGCGGCGCGCGGACCGCACAATGCTAACTGTGTTTACGGCGCCTTTGAACCCCGTTCTCCCCGGATTCATAATTAAGCGCACCTTAACCCGAGCCGCTGGATCGAATGGAGGATAATGGAAGGATGGAGGTGCGTCTGGTGGGAGGACACAGTGTGTGTAATTTCAGCTGTAAATACCTTTGGCGGATGGCAGTGACCCACCGCCGTGAACCACAGGAAGTAATTGTGGCCAGTGCCAGACGTTGGGCGCTGGGAGCAGACTTAAACTGCAGGTCCAGTGTCTTATTGCAGCCAAGCAAGCAGGATCGGAGGGGGGGAGGACACAGGAAAGGAGGTGTGAGTAAGTGAGATGGAATGAAAGATAAAGAGCGGGAAGCACGCTTGGCCATGAGGGGTAAAAGTGCCAGTTGGTAATTAAGAAGCCGTGTTTCATTTTTAATGGGCAACCAGACAGCCGCCTTTGATACGCCACCTGAGACGCGTGGAGCGAGCCAAGTGGCCACACTACACCAAACAACATGCTAGCTCCACCCGATCCCGGAGGCTGCTTCCTCCTTTTTTTTTTTTTTTTTTTTTGCAAACGCAGGTGTAATTCCAGCGCGGCGAATTAAAAAAACAAAACAATCAGATACGCTGATGACGCAGCGATAAACGAGACGAACGCCCTCAAGGTGAAACTCTGAGTGGAGATCAATCGGGATCGGATGATGATGGATTCGGGTTCTATTTGGGTGCTGTTACAATTAATTACGATGCTACAGGCCGACCCAGGAGAAGAATGTTGATGGTGTCTGTTGATGGTGTCTGATGTCGGAGGCCGAATGTGGACGGTCACTCGGGCGTTTGAGGCCACCCCACGAGCGTCCCGGGAGTTTCGCTCTGGGCTGAGAACACAGACGGATTGTTGGCAGCAAAGTGGGCCTCAGCTTTGTTCCAACAACCGCCTGCAGAGTCTCAGGTATCATGTTCTACCCTGACTGATAGCTTTGGCCCCCGTTAAGCTCCGGTGCTCCTCTTCACTTCTCAACATTCCCTGTCTTCTTCAAACATCCCTCCTCCGCACACATTCCTCCCTCCAGAGAGGGCAGGATGAAGGGAGGAAACCGGGATAACATTTCCCAAAGAACAACCCAGAGACTCCGGGAGGAGGAGAAAAAAAAAGAAAGAATAGCAAAAGCTGAGAGACTCGCAGCGAGTTCAGCGTCTGATTCCTCCACGACGTTAACTTCAGAGTCAACAGACACAAAGAGTGATATTCTTCTTATTCTACGTGGAGAAAAAAAATCTATATCACATCCTTTCTAAGAGCAAGAAGGCATATAAGGGCACCAGTTCCCTGAACTGTGCACGATAGCATTAGCATTAATAGATTGAAAGCTGTGAGGTCAAACTGTCCACAGGCTCCGACGGCACCTGTTACTGCAGCAGCTTCCCTTCAGCTCGTCCACCGCTCGCTTGACGCTGCGTTTATTCGTAGCTGTATAATATATGATCCAGTAAGAAAAAAAGGACATTCAACAACTCCAAGGAGACAGCAGGGGAACCCACAATCTGGAACTCCCCGGCGTGGCCGACTATTGTCGGGTTGAGGATGTGCCATGAAGGAAAAAAAAAAAAAAAAAAAAAAGTTGTTGCTAGGCATAAAAAGTCCTCCCAAGAACTCTGTGGGAATAAATTCTTTAGTCAAAAGAGTTTTGCGTCTCGGGAACGGCTTTTGGATGGCGAGACGGAAGTGGGAGCCGAGGTGGGGGAGATGCAAGAGTTGGAGCGATTATAAGACAGACGAGTAGGGGGAAATGGATGATAAAGGAAACAAGAACGAAGGGATCTTTTCCGATTTCCTCCTTCATCTGCAACCCCCCCTCCTCCTCCTCCTCCTCTTTAGTCTTTTCTTTTCCCAGTGTGTTTGGAAGAGTGCCACTTTCCTATTAGCATGCACCCCATGCACGCAGCCACGGAGACGGACCCGCAGGAAGAAGAAGAGATCACACATGGTTACTTTCTTAAAGTCTGGGCTAAACTTTTAATTGCTCTTCAAGAGGCGGATTAGGTCACTGGTGTAACGGAGATACTATTCTGGTGGGACGCGTCTGAACGTCTTCCGGAGCCGAGCCCAACCCCTGACCTGCTCCCAGCGACAGAGGAGGATATCTTTGTATTTGTGAGCTTGTTTTTGTATGATTGGTGTGAGGTTGGTGGGGGGGGGGGGGCGACAATGAACGACCCAGAAACATCACAACGGGCCTTCGTCTGACTGATTCTACAAGTCACGAAGCTTCAGGGTTTCGTCGTGGGTCCAATAGACGCACCCACCTCCGTCAATCGCGAGTTCTGTTACCTGGTCTCATTATGAATGGATGGAACCTTCTCCTGTGACAGCAGCGCTGGCACGGACCTCCGCCGCACCCCGACCACGGTGTTGCTTACATACGGTCGACTTGGAAATCTTCAGATCGCATTTCTAGCTGAATATCGTACCGTTGACCAGCCGTGCACGTGAGCACTCGTGAGACACTCGTCTATTTGCGGGAGTGTGTCTGTGTGTGTGTGTCATGTCTTTGGCGTCGTCATGCCATCCCACATGTCAGCCAGCCATCAGCTCCGGTTCCCGGTCCTGGCGTGAGTGCGGGTATCGAGGTGTCAGACTCGGGGATCCGTCACGGCGCTGCGTCGGCCTACTACTGTCAGGACGCCACGAGCCCCCGCGGGCGCACGCGCTAACGCTAGCTTGTTGTGACACGGGTCTGGATGTCAGCAGAACGGCGTGACACGGCGGCGACTGTTCGCCCGGAGTCGGCGCGACGCGGCCAAATGCCAGAGCTGAGCATCTCGCCGTCATAGATACGCGAGAGGCGGCGGCGGCGGCTCACTTGTTATGCTACCTGCGCCTCCACAAGGACAGATGGGAGATTTAGACGCTTTTCAAACGCTATTTTCAAAAGAAATGAATGTCACCACAAAGAGGGCAAAAAAAAAAACCAAACCCTGATAGGATCTACAGGAGTAAACATATTGTGGAGGGAGAGAGGGATGAAGGAAGACGGAGATAAGGGAGGGAGAGAGACGCAGTGAAAGGCTTTAATAAGGCTGATAAATGATGCTTTATTTACTAGTCTGAGTCACTGATGACAGATAACCTGCAGTTAGGGGATCAGGGCGGCCATCCAAACAGGCGGAGGGGAGAGGAGGAGATATATCGGGGGAGGTTAGAGAGCAGAGCCAGCTTATCCGCTAATGAGGCGTTCTGTTTGAGTACGATCAGGCAGGCATGTATCATTCATGTGGGATAAGTAGTGTGTGTCCTTGTGTGTGTTTGCAGTGACTCCGTGTGTGTGTTTCCATCAGGACGGTGCCGCCAGGCGGCGCGGCGCCCTCCATCCCCGTGAAATGAACGCCGACGGTATGACGTCCTCGCACACGAGCACAGGCGGCGGCTTCTCTTCCGTCCGCCGCCTGCTTCACAACAAGTCCTCGAATAAACAGAGACTCATCGTCTAGTCACAAGTGGAAAGTTCTGACGGCTGCAAACACAAGTCACCCACGTTTCCCTTCCACTGCTTCCGCACGCCGTCGTCCCTCGAGGGGGGGGGACGACCGTCTCCGACGACGACGTGAGTAATTAAACACTAATGTCGGGATAAATAAACGGAGGTGAGAGAATGAAGGAGGATAAGAAGGAAAGAGGCCCGAGGCGGGCGAGGGGAGAGTAATGAGCGGAGAGAGACGGGGGAAGGGGGGGGAGGAATTGGAAGCTACGCAACGCGCGGTTGCTAACACCTAGCTGGAGGTACACGGGGAGGATGATTGCCTCACACACACACATTTAACAGGCCTCAGACTGGCGGAAGAAGCCGCCGTCTCCAATCCCTCCATCCTCGTTCGTCATCTCCACTCTCAAGCCCTTATCTCGGGGAAACTTGCCTCCGTCTGTCACTCTCTCCCCCCCCTCCCCCTCCCCCCCTCGCTATCTTCCGTCGAGATCACACAAGGTCAAACCTCCTCCGACGTTTGATGGATGAAAATGGAATTAAGATGAAAGCACACTTTCAGATAATGAAGATATGCGGCGGGAGATTAGGAAGCTGAGGGGAAAAGCTGCTGAGTTGCCGACCAAATTAATATTGAAATTTATGTGTGTTTGGCTTTCGCCCAGACAATCCCCATGTGTGACTTCCACCAGGCGGCGGCGGGGGGGGGGGCCGACAGGAAAACATAACAAAAATTATAATCGAGTGTGAGTGGAGGGGAAAAGTCGGCGTTCGATTTGTCTGACGCGGCGAAGTTTCGCCGCTCGGGAGCCGATTATATCGCGGCACTTTGGGCATTAGGAGATGGAACGTAGTCCGTTTTATTTACGGCACTCGCAGGTTTCAGACGTTAAACGAAAGCGCGCTCACGTGTTCGTATTCGGAGATTTAACGTCGGCTTTGAAAAGACGTCTGATGTCGTTGTACAGTGACGCTCGCAGGCTCCCGTACATCCGACAATCCAATCGTCTTCATCTCATCGGCTCCAAAGGGCTGGATCAGTGTATGTGTGGTGTTGGAGGAGCGTGTTACAGGAGATAGGGCGAAAGGGATAAAGCCCCCCCCTCCACCCCCCCTCCGCCCCCCCCCGCACGCCTCGGAAGGCATCAAAGAAAGAAGACGGTCTATCAAGGCGCCGTATCACGATCTGATGATGGCGATACGCACGCTAATCCGCATGTAAAATAGTCCTCTCCTCCTCCTCCTCAC
>CAAKHC010014483.1:16111-26844 GCA_901007825.1 Macroramphosus scolopax | reverse complement strand
GGGGGGGGGGGGGGGGGGGGGGGGTAATATGATATCATCCACTCCCACAGTTTTATTTGACTAAACCAGACACGTATCAACTCCTATTATTGATTATTTGCTATTAAAGTTTCTGTTTTAGTCACTGATCAAACATATAACTGCCCTGAGGTTGTAAGAAACCACATAGTGCTGATTGATGAGAAATAAATGTTCCTGTCAGCGTTTCACACCTTGATCTTCTTTACCCGAGATGAGTTACACCTTCACACGTCAAACAACCGTCTGTTACAAATACTTCCTCCAACTCATTCAGGTCTTTATTTCTTCCCGATGGTTTGTTCCACTTCACCACAGCACCCAGCACGTGGAGATTAAACCAGGTCTGCTCTCAACACAAAGTACATCTTCATCGGACTCATCGTGTTGTTTCTTCAGGCTCCGGGCCTGTGTATTATATTTAATTTAATGTAGCTCTTTTACTTCATACCTTTCTTATTATGCATGTACATGTATGTTGAGAATGACCAAAGTAAACTCAACTAAATGGAGCTCCCACGTGGTGATGGAGAGTTGCCTGTCAGACTCAGGTTGCCTGTCAGTATGAAGACTGAAGAGGTGACCATGCAAGAGAGGAAGATCATAATGACGTCAAAGGTCATGTACAGAAAAACAGGTTCACACATGGTGGACAGGGGAGCAACAAGTCTAGTGGACGACATCAAATCTATCTCGTGGTGAAGGAAGTCGACAATGTTCTCCAGCACGTCGGTTGATGTCTTTTCAATCAAAACCTGAACAGCGACTGAACCTCAAACACAGACAGTCGTTTCACTTTGCAAACGTCTCTTTCTCCCCCTCCCTCCCTCCCTCCTCTGCCCTCCTTCAGAAGCTCTGTGGTTACCTGCAGCTGTTGCAGCTCTTCACCACATGTGTGACCTGGTACTTCAGAAGAAGCTCTGTGGTTACCTGCAGCTGTTGCAGCTCTTCCCCCTCGTTCTCCACCGGAATCATCCGCTGCTCCATCCACTGCTCCATCAGCTCTCCTCCTCCAGGACCGGACTGAATGTGTGTCGTGGTCACACTGATAACTCACATGACTCCAACGGCACCGGCGAAGCACATTGATGAGGATGATCCGTCTTCATCCTTGGTTTGTTCATTCTTTAATCCTATACAATAAATAGTCATGGAGTTATGATGTCCTGCTGTGTTTTTATAACCACGACTCACCGGTTAGTTTGTCTTCACACTGAGACGGAATCATTTACGTCACAGGTTCTCACTTTGTGTTCCCATCAGGGAGGCGAGTTCCCCCAACATGTGTGAACTCATTTATGTCCCCACAGTGTGAGGACACACACACACACTTTTGCTGTGTGTAAATCATTTGTTCCCTTGACTGGTTTGAAGGTGTGTGTGTGTGTGTCTCTGCGGTTGATGTCACACCGGTTTCACGTCTCATCAAAGTCATGAGAGTTTTCTCGTCTTGTTTTTCGTCTCATTTATAACAGAAATGTTACATTTCATCATTTATGCAGCAACCTGGTTATAAGGTTTATCTCACTTGATGACAGAGATTGTTTTTGCACAACTGGCAGCAAATATATATTTTTGTAGAAAGTCCTGGAGGTGTAGACACAACAGACACATCAGCAGTTTATAGTTACACCAAAGGAGATATATATATATTAAAGATGATATATACAAACAATAGAGACGGATATTTCGGTAGCTCTTCATCAGTATCTGAATGAAATATCGTCTTCTTCTGTGCACAATATAAAACACACCCAAACTTGATGGAAGCAGCTTCCTGCTCCGGCTGATATAAATACGTGATTGTTTGTTATGTTTAGGAGGTTGAAGCTGGGTGACGTGGACGGATTATTGCTTTCGTGTTGGTCTCATTCAAACCCTGAGAAGATCAGCAGCCAACACCCGGACGCTTTACCGCCTACTGAAGCTGCGACAGTTTTCACTGTTCGGCGCCCTGCTGGATTAGAACATGACGGATTCAGCTGCAGTCGAAGCCACGTGATCTCTTGGTCTGTGATGTCAAAGTACCACTGAATGTTCAGTCTAAAGTAAAGAATTAACACTTTCATCTTCATCACAGTGTCCACCCTGCGTTTGCCCTGTGTGATCATGTAACTGCGGTCGTCTATGTCACCCAGCTGTCCATCCGCATCCGCTTCATCCTCGGACTGTCGCCGCCCTCCGCCCGAGTCGCGGGCAGCGAGCAGAAGTCCAGCCGCTGCTGCTCCTCCCGGTCACTGCCGCCCTCGCTGCAGGAGGAGCTGACGCTCTCCGCGGGAGACCCCCTTGTCTCCGCTCTGTTGGATGAAGACGAGTGAGGATGAGGACGAGGCTGGGTCATGTAGCCGGATTGACTGTGGTGGTCGTGGGGAGGGGAGATGGGCTCGGCTTTGATGTTGATCTCGTGGTTGGCGTTGATGGAGAGGTTGGAGCTCGTAGACCTACAGAGAGATGGACAGAAAGAACACTAGTCCTTTACAACATGTTTAGCACACATACAGTTTGACATAAAGTAAATATGTGTGGGGGAGGACAAAGTCCCAAAGTCTGTGTCAGGGCCCCCTTGTGGCCAACGAATGTGAATGAATGTAGTGGTTAGTTTTCTCATTCAACATATATCTTACTGAAAGCTCATCATCGGTGTGATTGTACAGTCACGTCAAAATACGGCTCAAAGAAATGTAATGATATATAAAGAATATATGAAAATTCTTCACCCCTAATTGGAGGTTTAAAGTGTAAATTAGAGTCAATACCTACAGACTGTCCTGCAGTAGAGGACATACAGTCTGTCAATAGAGGAGCTTCGTCACTAGGTGGTGCCATCACCTTACAGTCTGAACCTTAAAGGATCATTCTGGTACTTTTTAAACATTCGTTAAGGGTTAACAGCATTTATCTTAATTACCAGTTACACCTTCAATCCTGTTGTCTCCCTCCTGTACATATAAACTGTATGTGTCAATCTTTTTTTAGACAAGTTGTACGTGTCAGTTTTTTAGAACAAACCCGAGTTAAACAAACCGTGACAGTGTGAGATCATAATGGTCTTTACCCCAGTGAGCCCAGCTGGTGTTGCTGCCACGCTGCCATGGAGCCTAAAGACGGTCCCGCGGGGGAGCCGAAGACCGACAAGTCAGCGCTGTTCAGGGGATAATCTGATGAGGCAGAGCAAAACAAACATACGATGAGTTGGATTCATTCATTTAACAGATGCAGTCCGACTTGAATCTGACAATTCATCCAACATCAGCATCAGTTTGTAGAAAGCAACAGTGTCTAAGACACAAACTTCAACAATGAGATCTAATATTGAAATGACCTTTGACCTTATACAGCTTCAAGCCATCAGAACCACTTGAACAACACTGCTCTCTAGTAATAAGGTGGACAATATATACATTGAATAAAAATGAAAACTAAAGACATTTGTTTTGGCTGTGACGAGGCCTCCTTCAGGCTCCAGGAGCACGAGTCGCTTCGTGTAATCTAGAGGAGCCTATAGATAGTGATGATGTATATGTACCGGTGTTGTAGGGAGAGCCGATGCCGCTGTAGACGAGACCCTGGTGGGGCAGACTGGGTGTGTTGATGGAGACCACCGGGGTGGACAGAGGCTGACTGCTGCTCAGCCGCTGCTCATTCTGAAAGAACAAACACAAGTTGCTGTCACCCTGTGTGATTCTCTCTGTGCAGTTTGCATGTGTTTGTAAAAGCTGTCGATGGGTTGTGATGCACTTTTCAACCACCGGATGTCAGTGTTGGGCCGAAATGTCACGCAGGCTTCTTGTAGAGTAACAGCTGATTTTAAAGAAAAGTATTAGTCATTTGGAGCAACTTAGAGGTTAAGAATGTTTCTATAATGTCATCACATATCTGATGAGGTTCATGGTGCTCCTCACAATAAGCACACATAATCACTGACCAACTTGTGTGATTACTTAAAGCAAGTTTCTGGCGTCATCATTTATCATAAAAATATACAAATCTGTTATTTTATCCTGACTGAGGTCCGACAAGAACAGCTGTGATAAGAACTGACGACGACCCCCTATGATAATGAATCAAACTATCACTACGGATCATTCAGTAATAATTAGAAAAGGTTATGTTTAATAAATAATGAAATTCAGATTAATTCCTCAGACTCCTCGCGACCAGAGTTCTAATAAAAAGCTTTAATATCAGCATGTTATTTAAATGTAAATCTCCTCTGTGTTTTCTCACTAAGTGTTTTCCATGTTTATATAAGTCTGCCTGATTACTCAGTGTGACCCACAGGTCATATCCTCATATCGAGAGAGAAACAGTGTCTTCACTGAGCGACGCCTGCAGAAAGTAGAAACCCCCTGGATCCCTCAGCCAGCAGTGTAATGGAGAATCTGGTCGTCATCATCATAAAAAACAGAGCGTCCACTTCCACTGTTTGCTAATCGTTACATCATGTTTGAGCTGACTGTGGGAGGGAAGAGCAACAGCGAGAGATCTGAGGGGTAAATCGATAACTGCAGTGAGCTGCTCCGGCTGCTGAACGTGAGGAGAGAAGGACTGAAGGAGCTCCAGAGAAGTGAAGTATGAGGCTGCCAGGTGTGAACACTTTCAAATAACTGTTCCAACATGATAAGATGATTCAGTTAAAGATGTTACTGAAGCATTATAATAGATCATAACAACATAAGTGGACAACTGCCTGCTAACTTTATAGATTGTTGATAAGGAAACTGTGACATCATGTTTTGATGATTGTCTGCCCTCTAGTGGCCACAAATTAACCACTGCGTCTTTAAGTTTTTAATTTTACTTAATTAGCAGCCCATTCCTTCAAAGAGAATGTTTCATAGTGTTGGATATTCCTCACTGCGACCGGCCCGTGTGAGGACTTTTATAAGGACCTAAATATAAAAGAGGCACACCCACTTACCAGCGTTTGCATCATTCCTTTGGACGGGGGGATGACCACCCGGAGGTCAGACTTGCAACTGGGAGGAGCCAGGCTGTTCCTCAGAGGAGGAGACTTTGGTGATATGATCTTTCCTAGGCTGCTTCCACCGGTCGAGCCCATGAAGCCGTTCACTGAAACACACAAACAGACATTTTCTTTCAGTCACAGAGTTTCAGAGCCATCACATCATGCTTCTGAGCAGAGGAGAAGAGGGGAACGGACATTTATTATACAAGAGATAACAATGAATTATTCATCTCGTCTTGCTCTTGACGTTACATAATGGGAGTGTTCATATGAGACATGGTGTTCTGAGAGGGAGCGCACGAAGAGGACAGACCAGGAGGAGAGGAGAGGAGAGGAGAGGAGAGGAGAGGAGAGGAGAAAATAATAATCATTTTCTAAATAGCCTGGATATGAAGCAACCGATAGTATGGAGGTCAAAGACCAGATTATTTTCTGTGTGCCTAGAATGATCATAAGATTAAAGAACTATTAATTAACTATTAGTTAATAGATTTTGAATGGATAACGCCTGTCAGTGGAGGATTATATTAATCCTGGAGGCTCACATTTCCTCAATAATTGAGGTAACATTTGAAAGTACCTCTGGTGATGAAGCGGCTCGGGAGTGCGAGGACAAGCGGTTTGGTTACTGGTTCATGTTTCCATGTTGATATAAAAGCGGCACATGCAAGCATAACTGTGTGTGTGTGTGTGTGTCCCTATGTGTTTGTGTGACAGATGAGAGGCTCGTACCAGCTGGTCCAGATCCATTCTGGAGAGCGAGATCAGAACCACCCTGCAGGTCACCTGAGGATAAACACACACCAGTTTGTGCTCAGTAATCCTCTTCGTGTATCCTCAACGGCATCAGTTTTCTACTCGTCATCATTTTTTAAACTCTATCTACACCTGAAGTAAACAGATGCTGGTTGTGATGCTGTCTCTCAGTGTGACAGGGTGTCAGGAGCCTCCAGGGTCGACCATCCAATCACAATCACAGTAACAGTTCTCCAAGTATTTAGTTTTCTACTATTTAACCTGCTTACTGGTAGAAAGCATTTGTCAGGAGACGGAGATGATGGAGTGAATTGTATAAATAACATAAATATCATATGTTTGTATGATATGTTTGTATAGGTAGGTAGGTAGATACTTAATTTATCCCGAGGGAAATTCATATATGAAGGTGAGTAACAGAGACACATGAGTGTGAGACCGCCGAGCAGAGTTGACAACGTAAAGGACATCACAGTAACAGATGGGACAGAGGAGACGCAAAGGTTAGTTTGTGTTTGATAGACGACAAGGTGACGAGACTCGGATAGGTTAATCTTAAAGAAAATAAAAACTGCACCAATATGGCAACATTCTGGATTCCAAGCAGACAAACGAGGTGAGTCGCTACACTCCGTCAGTATCAGTGTGTTCCTGACGTTTAATGGTCCCGTCCGGTGTTTGGTTTGCTCCATCAAGACAAACATCTACATCATCATGGTGCTGAGGACGGTGCATTCACACACACACACACACAAAGAGACAAAGACACACACACACAGAGACCTGTGTGTCCAGTGCTGGGAGATCTTTGTGGAGAGTTCATGTTCCTGTGGAGGTGAGTGTGTGGCGAGGAGAGGATCCCGCTGTCGGCCAGAGCTGCTGTGGCTGCAGCGAGAGCTTGGGAGGTCGCGCCACCTCCTCCTCCTCCTCCGCCTCCTACACCTGGGCTGTACGCCATGCTGCCTGGTGCTCCATGCATGAAGTTCTGTTGTGGAAGAGCTGTGGACTAGATGACAACAGAGGATCGATTAATACCAGAACCAGCCACTCGCACGTTTCATCTTTTAGATCTTCAGATATGATGTAGCTTTGTTTTGTGTTGCTAAAGTTCCTCAGCGGCATACTGGAACTTAAGGGGGGGAACGTACGATTTTATGACTCCTCATCATGTGGTCAAACTCCTCATTGATCTTCTTGTATTTCTCCTCCGTGTTGGGGTTGAGGACGTAGGAGGAGTCAGCGTCGGGGCTGTCGCAGCCTCTGTGCTCCTTCTTGTTCAGGGCCTGTGGAGGTGAGAGAGATGTAAGCCTGTAGTTGTAGCAATCATAAAACACAGTATTAATAATAATTCATAGGCACCAGATGATACCATAACACCGTCCCAGAAGCTTAGATGTTGTAGAACGAGGGAAGTGTGCAGCTCTGGTTACTCCCACAGAGGAGCAAGAATGTAAAGATATCTACATAATCCTCAAACAAATCAAATCATACGAGTATCATATGTGCCCGGTTCATAACCTCACTCCTCTGGTATCCAATCATCTCATCTCTGGTCCTCATCACATTACACTTGGTGCCGTGTAAAGGACGGACTGACGGACCGGACAGCTGTCAGTCCGCCCACCACATGTCCTCAGCATTCCCAGACACTCGGGAGGTATTAGAAGCTTCAAAACACATGCTGGTGCGTCTATTTCCACCGCCAGCATCTGAAGCTGCACTTTACTGTAACAACTGGTGGCCACTTCAGAAGTCACAGGTTCAATTCCCACGAGATGCAATGGTTTCTAATTTCCACGCTCGAGTAAACATCAAGCTGGGTCGGTGGACACATGGCACTGGTGATGGTGAACGGAGCCATGATATCGAGGTCCTGCTTGACTCAAAGCGAGCGATCGATGACTCAATCAGACAATCGTGTTTACAGAAAGTAAGAGTTACATCTCCTCTTGACTTTCTTATGTACA
The DNA here is from genome assembly GCA_901007825.1 of Macroramphosus scolopax. NCBI lineage: Eukaryota > Metazoa > Chordata > Actinopteri > Syngnathiformes > Centriscidae > Macroramphosus > Macroramphosus scolopax. The sequence goes on along the minus strand of CAAKHC010014483.1, from coordinate 19,134 downwards.
ATCCCCAAACAGAAGTCAGTGAACGCCTCCGTACCTTCCCTCGGGGCAGCTGTCAATCATGACGCCACTCCCCTTTTTATAGCATCAAATAGCTTAATTAAAACCAAACTCCAAAATCATTATTGACTTATGAACAATCCTCCTCTCTACAACCAGGTGTGAACTCTGCTCGGCCCTTCAACTGAGGGCAGAACAGCTGTTACTAATCATGTGATGGTTCTTAAATGTTTCACACCCTCCTCTGGCAGCTACATGGTGGGGCTCTTAGCCGTATAAAGTCTGGTTGTAAAAGTGTTCTCAGACGTTGTCCTACTGATACAGTTTGAGGGCAGAGAGGAGGGACACAGACTAGAGGGTCTAGGTGGGATTTGATCGGAGGCCCGCCGGGCTATAAGTGGCTCCACTACATCATGTCTGGGTAACAACCATGTTGATAAAGTCTGTCAGAGGACTGAGGAGCGCCTCCTTATCGGATCAAATGTCAAAGTCGGCTTTCCTGGATCTCCAGAGGCATCTGGATCGTTGAGCTGCAAGCATCTTAGCATGTGAGGGGGGGGGACTGTCCTGCTGCAGTTGGGGCTCCATCAATGATCTTTACCAGGAAGGGGGTCTCTTCCAGTCGGGTGACTAATAATAGTTGAGACGTTGGAGAGGTTGAGATGTGATCCGACACGTCTGGCGAAGACGAGCTGAGCTCACACACTTCACAAAGGCCACTTCGTACGGTTTCCCACAGATATTTGTTTTAACGTGCCGTCCCATCACACGTGACTTCAACTGAACCGCATCAACTGCTGCTCCGAGGAGCTCCGGTGTCGGGTGTCGGTGTGATGCAGCTTTCACTTTCTATTACAGCTCTAATTCATCTCGGGGCTCTGCAGGATGAAGCGACGTGCGTCGGACGGCTGCGCTGTCGTTGCTGAAACTCAGCTCGTCTCATTATTACGACAGATGGAATCTGTCAGTTAGATTAGATGACCAGTTGTTTTGGACGGCAGAAACATGAAGCTTTAAAAACCTCTTCAGTTTCAGGTTGACATTTAGGTTTGATCTCCTCCATGTGGACCTGTAGTGGAATCTAGAACTGCAAGTTTGATGTTTGTTCTGGTCAGTTAAAATACCAAGAAGAAAGTATTTTCTCTATTCTACTTACATGCCGACCACAGACTGTATATATAACGGGACAGCACGCCTCCACTTCCCGCCCTGATCGGTTTTACAGAAGAACATTTAATGTTTATGGTTTGAAACATCAAATCAGGGTTATGGAAAGTTAAAATTGCATTCCCTCTGGAATGTCTTACATACAAGGGGGAAGGCACGGCACAGGAGGTAGAGTGACCGTCCCATAATCAGAAGCTTGAGCACGACTCTAAACCCCTAATTGCTCCTGATGTGAATGTATTAATTAGCTCGGCACCTAACATAGCAACGTGTGTGTCAGGAGTGTGTGAATGTTAGCGTGGAAGGGTGAATGAGTCAACATTGGTGAAGCGCTTTGATCGCCGTTAAGGTAGAAAGGCGCTATAATAAAAATGCATTTATAATTTCTATCCAGAAATCCCCCCGGGACTACCGGGACTTCAATAAGAGCTGTCAATCATGATGTCCCACCTCCTTTTTGTCGCATCAGATAAACAGTTAAGACCAAACCTATTAGCAGTTGCTCGACTCCGTATCTCCGTAGCTGCAGTAACATTATTGTAGTTTTTACTTACTTACTCTTCCTTCAACTGGAGTATATCAGATACTTTGAGTTCAGTTGAATCAGTGAAAGGCAAATAATGCCGGGTGAGGTCATCCTCTCGTGCAGACAAAGGAAACGTGTGTGTGTGTGTGTCGAAGCGACGATCATCAGCAAACATCAAACAACGACAGCGAAGCCACAGAGAAGCTTTAATAGCGGCCGACACGGGAAGTCTGCTGCAGGCGGCGGGTGTTACTTTACACGTGTAGTCAAATATCACGGCTAAATGTTGCAAATGGAGCGACTGATATGTAAAACAGCAACTTCTCACTTTCCAGGCTTTTGTTTTAACCAGCTTGTGTGTCTGCGACATTTGAGACAAATAAAAAAAGAAGCAGGCAAATCAAATGCTGACACAGCTGCCTGCTTGTGGTGAGACACAATTACACCGTTCAGAATCATTAACGGGCTCTTCTACCGCTCCATCTTTGAGGATTCATTTACATCGAAAGACTTCTCACACACACCCAAACGTTCCTCTCCATCTCTGAGATGTTACTGGCATCAGGATTGAGGTGAACGTTACCACACTGTCATTCCGATAAGACACACAACAAGTGAAGGAGGACAGCGGCTGGAGATCAAGCATCTTAAAACCTTCTCTTCTCTCTGGAAGGGGGAGGAGTCTAAACTCATGTATAATCTGGTTACAGTCGACGGTCGCCTGCCTCTGAGTCGTCAGGCTTGTCCCAGGACAAACACATTACGGGTCTTACGTAATCAGCCAGAACGTGAGTCACGATGACCATCCATTTTTAATGGCGGTAAAGAGGAGTACATGATGTGGGAGAGAGGACGGCGCTGCTCAGGGACCATGATGCAACACTGCCAGACCCACCACACTGATGACGTTGGGAGACCCGACAGGGAAGTGGGACGGCTGAAAGTGACTCATTTAAAAAGACCAGACAACTTTTCTCAGAGACTTTAGATGTTCATCTAGTAAACAGGTTTAATTGTAGTTTAGTTCACTCAATAAAAGTAGCGGTTTGAACTGTGCGTACATGTGCACAAGTGTCTTAAGCAGTGGGCCTGTTGTTCGATTCCCAGCTGTAACTCTATAAATCCCCTCTGAAAGGGCCGGCAGCTGCACCAGAGCAAATCTTTCGGGGTCCTCAAGCAGGTTGAGAAAGTGAAGATGAGTTTAAATCCTTCCCTCCTTCCTGCTGGTTCTCTGGTTTTAACTCTGCTAACTGTTCAGAGTGGACGATTGACGAAACGTCCAGTGTCACTTTGAAGAACAACAACATATCGTTTTCTACCTTTCCTCGAGCCG
>CAAKHC010014482.1:3086-13924 GCA_901007825.1 Macroramphosus scolopax | reverse complement strand
GGGGGGGGGGGGGGGGGGGGGGGGGGGGGGGGTGACGTCATTCACCCAATATTAATTACAGCAATATGACTCAGTGAAACGATAAAGCTCTGAGTTCAGTCTGATGAAGAGGCCACAGTACAGAACATGTAGTACTGAATGTTGAAACACACAGCGTCTAATCTGAGCTGTGTGTGTGTGTGTGTGTGTGTGTGTAAGAACACACACTGTTCTTCTGCAAAATCAAAATGGTTCATCAGCAACATTTAGACATTTAAAAGAAGAACAGGAACGTCCGTTTTTATGTAGATAAAACATGAGTTAGGATGGGGGGGCGGGGGGGGGCGACTGGTGCTCCCATATGAAAGGTTCTCTGGAGACTTCGCCGATGTTCTAACTAATGATGACGTGGCAGAGTTGCTGTAGTGAGACTGGCTGAGATAAACCAGGGATCAGAATGGAAAGGTTCATTATCAGACATCCCTGTCTGTAAAAACACCCAGCAGCAGGTCAGAGGTCAGAGGTCAGAGGTCAGATCACCACGGGAAAATTAAAACAATTCAAATTGAATTGCACAACAAACATTAACAGTATTGGATCAAATGTGCCGCTTGCCGATCTTCATCGCTCTCTGCCGTCAGCGGAAGTCATCTGATTCCATCAGGACAGACAGTCTGAGATGATCCAGATGTTTCATGTCTAATGACTTTACAGTGTCAACACTGTAATTCAACATGTATGAAATACTTGCTACAGTGATTGACTGATGTTGTTAAACCCTGTAGAACCTGACCTGCAGGTATTAGAACCGGTTCAGCGTGTTCAGCGGTCTGGTAACACCTCAGGGGACCCGAGGCTCCGTCACTCAAACACACCGTCGACTGATGCAACACGTCGCCACTGGGGCAGCTGAGTGTTTGTAAAACAGGCCAAAGGTTGGAAGGAGGAACGGAATTACTGCCAAAAAGAGAGAGTTGGGACGTCCCGTCAAAGGATCTTCATTAGTTCATGTGAGCTTTTAATGCAGCTTAACACACTGAAAGTCCAGACTTCAGTTTTAATCCTGCGGACGGGACCAGCGTCTCTCAGAGGACCAGAATATTCTTATCGTTTGTGAGGCTGCTCAGTCCTTCTTGTAAATTAACAAACCAGTTTCTCCTGCTCCTGTCAGTACACCTTCAAGCTGATTAGGAAACACCACAGCTTGTCTTTGCACAGCTTCGACCTTTGACCTCATGATAATATCGACAATGATTGACGGCCGGCTGCAGCTAACCGGCTCGGATGTTGACTGAAGTTGGACTTGGTGACATTTACTGGTGTGATCTGACTCCCAAAAACATAAACATGTTGACCAGGTCCAGGAGTCACTGGCCTCCTCCTCTTCCTCTGAACCATCACCTGAAGTCTCGTTAATCAGCAGTGAACATTGAGTTCATTAACCACCTTTTGTCCATTCAGGTTACGTCACAGTGAAGTTGAACAACTGGAACTGGATGAAACAGAGCTGCCGTCCGTCCGGGGGAGTGTGGGCGGTCGCAAACATTAGTTTCAGTCTCCTCGCTGATAACTTGTGTGCAGCACCTGAAGCGGTTGAATCTGGGTTTTGGTTGTGAGTCACATCCGTTCCTGAATGTTTCCAGGTGTCAAAGAGCCGAAGTCACCAAATCATTCTTAAAATTGTAACTACAACAGTAACCGTGTGTCGCGGTTCTTCACGTTTGTCCTTCACAGCTGTTAGAACATTAACAATCACACCTGGTCCAAGCAGGCGGGCCTGTTGATGATTGACAGGAGAGGAACACACGTTCTGGTGACAACGTCTAACTGGAGGTCGGTGGAACATTGACACAGCTGACACAAAGTGTTTCACCTTTCTGTTCTTCATGTTTTTCTTCTCAGTAAACTAGACAACAGGTCGTTCTATCAAATCAAACTAAATCCAAAAATCTTCACAGTTATTACAGAAATAATAACGTGTGCCACAACTGAATAATATACATGAAGCCTTGCATATATACAACACAATATACGGAGGCGGAGAGCAACATGAACGACCTGGCGTCCGAGTACCAGCAGTACCAGGAGGCCAATGACAGCGAGGATGAGGAGGATGAACTCAACGAGTGAGGAGACAAAGATACCCGCTAAAGTTCGTAGTTGGCATCACATGACGTCGGAGTTAAAGTCCAGAGAGACATTTGAGCTACAATACAATATATATAGGATGGCTATCTATCTATCTATCTATCTATCTATCTATCTATCTATCTATCTATCTATCTATCTATCTATCTATCTATCTATCTATCTATCTATCTATCTATCTATATATATATAGTCTATAAAGACCCCAGCAATAATCACATCATCATCACTGTTATATTGTTTAATGGTCAAATCATCATCCTATGTTCTAACAACATCCGTCAAAGGAACCCGAGGTTCTTCCAAATCTAATAAACTGTTTCACCAACACTATCTACCATCCTGTTGACGTACGACGGGGTCGGAGTTACCTGGAGCGCTGAGGAGAAAGTTTTTCTGCAGGGAGAGCGCCAGCTGACGACTGATCAAGGAGGAAGCCATGATGATACTGAGAGAGGAAGAAGAGGTGGAGAGAGGCAGCAGCTCGCCTCAGCGTCGTCCTTCAACCTAGAGAAAGTGAATGGGAGACAGGAGTGGATTACTGATGCTTATCAATGATGTGGGAGAGACAACCCAGAACGTATTTGCACACATTGTTTGTTGTCTTTGTCACTGTCGTACACACGAGGGGAGTTTTATCTAATGATAAACTAAAGATGGACAGACTGAGGCAACAAAAGCAAGGCTGCCTCTCTCTCATGGTCCAATCCTTACGTAATACTGGCAGCAGAAACAGGAAAATTCCAGCTATCTGCTTTCACCCAGTGAGGGAAAACCCAGGCCTTCCACACACATGCATGCACACACAAACACACAAGCGGTTTCCTGGCAACACCTCCTGAACCGGAGGAAACTGGTTTAGAGAGTTACACAAGACTGCATCTTCATATGCCTGTGAGGGGGGTGGGAGTTATGTGAGGGGGGTATAATAAAGTGATGGAGAGCGACGAGTTTGAACTGGGATGAGCTGGAATCTGAGCACAAAGGGAGTGCGACAGCGACGGGGACGGAGTCGGAGGCCCAGGTGGATTCGGAGCAACGTTGGAGGTGTCGCTTGTTCAGAACAGGCCAACTGGCTTCCGCTGAAACATCCTGGCAGATAAAGCAGCCGGTTGGATGGAAATCAGCCCAGAGTGAGAAATACAAGGATTCATGATTCTAAAGGTTCCACGGGAGAAGTTTCAGCAGCACTTCTGCTCTCCTGAATCTGTTGTCAGGTTACTGCCATGTCGTCTGCCGACACTGAGGGAGTCCGATACTTCTTATTAACATATCAGTAGACATGCAAGGCTTATTAAATATGTATCTGGAGCACAGAGATAACACAGCAGACGTCCGATTCCATAAAGTCATTCACTGAAATACTGAAGGTCGTATCTCAGAGTGTCGACTCGTTCACAGGGACCTCTAATGTCCTGATATTAAGATACTACGACACACGAGGACATTCAACCACGACGACTGTTGAAGACGTAAAGACGCAACGGTTCAAAGCACAACGTTACACAGGAAGCTGATCTACAGACATTAATCAGACACAGCAGGTAAAAGAACCAATTAACAAAATGTTTCACTTATTTGGAATAAACTTTATATTTGGATTATCGTAATCTTAATATGAAACAATCTGATTAATTGTCGGAGGACGACAGATAATCTGTGGATTCTACTGAAGTGTGTGTTACAGATATGAACGCATGTACACAATAATTACTAAGTTACATGATGAGAAGTGGTTCACACTGTGAGGTGTAGCGAAGGGGAGCTGCAGGCTGGGACTGACGGAGCACAGGATTATACACTGGACACTGGATTACACTCCCCTGATAGGATGCTAATGATGGAGTCTGGATATCTTATTAACGTTATTACACAGCTGTGGTGCACAGTTCTCCGATGCATCGACTCAGTTTAAAACTGGTCCGACCAATCACATCGTCTGTCCGTCCTGTGACCTGATGTTGCATCGACAAATGGACTGTTGTGTAACCACGGCAGCAGTGAGGTGTTACCGAACACAGCCGCTCAGTCTCCACCGCCCGTTTTGTTAATACGTTAATTGATGTAAAGACATGAACTGAGGCACAAGCTTGAATCTCACAGTTTAAATTGCTCACAACATAAATCACTTGTAGCCACACTTTCAATTTCTGCGTTTTGTTGTTGTAGCTACTTCTTAGTAATGTCTCTCCGGCTTTCTGAGAATTTCAGAAAGTCCACTGAGCTCAGTCATTTCACAATATGTTTACTACTCTGCACTACGTACTGGTCAGGTTACAGTATGTTCCCACCATGTGATGTAACACTGCTGATTGACAGCTACTGTGCATCAACATGGGATCTGCACTTACCACATGGTAGATATTCTCATTTTAAAGGTAATATGTTTACAGCTATAGAATGATTCATGTGGTGTCTGTGGAATAACTTCAGCAACATGACATCGCTTTTTATTGTGAAAATAAAATGCGCACGTGCAAAAAAAAATATCTGCATGTTTTAGACGTCTGTCGACTTTTCTTGTCCCAAATTTAAAAGATCAAATAAGAAAACAACAATGTTCCTTTTTCTGTGTTCATTTCTTCCATGCACTTGTCTGTATACAACAGCTGTATATTCATTTTGAATCTTTCTTTGTTTTAGCTGCATGTCCAACCTCCCTCTACATGTTCTTGTGCAAGATTATCAGCCACTGGAAACTGGTAATAAAATCCCTGTATGCCTGAACAATAGATAAGACAGGTCAGTCATAAAAGATAGAACAGTGCACCTGTGACGACCTCTTCACCTGGAACATCTGATTTGCCAAATATTGCATTTGTTACCTTCTGATTTGGGTCCAGAAGTCTTTAATTAAAAGCTCCACTGGGTCCTAAAACCATATGAGGAATTCTAACAATAATCCCCATTGGAATGTGCAGATTATTCCACTGTAGGTGTGTCCCAATCTGTGCTGAACGTTATATATGTTGGATCCATTCAGGGGGAATAAGACTCGATGCTGACTCTTCCTCTGGCCTTGCAGCAACGCTGAATGCTGAAAACATTCTGCAACTTGTTTTCGGGTGTTGCTTCCTTTCTTTTTTGGTGTCCTGTTCTGATCTGGTTCCAACCTGATCCGACTGCCTCTCACACACACACCAGAGGTTATTTATAGATGGACATCAATCAGTTTCCATGCTCATCTAAAGAAGAAGCACCCTAATAATGGGTTGTTTTATGTTGCAAATGCCTCGTCCACTGCTTCCCTGACATGGACGCTGGACTGCGGCACATCTCGACTCTCGGACTCTGCACATGCATCGACCCTCTCGGACCGACACGCAGAGCCGTGGCCGCGGGCTGATGTGTGCAGAGCTGCGGCTGCAGACCCGGTGGACGAGGAGCTGAGTGTTGGAGGACACTTACCTCTGGTCCACAGACAGCAGGAATGGGAGTCCGGGCACTGCAGACAGCTCGACAGCAGCGCTGCTGTGTGTTGGCTCGGTTGTTCTCCTGCCAGCCGCTGGTCTCTACAGGAGGAGGAGCTTCTGCTGCTGCTTCTTCTTCTTCTTCTTCTCGATGTCATTCAGGCTGTTTGCAAAAAATCACTGCATTATCACCACTGATACGAAACGTGGCATGGGCTAACATGTTTTATATTATTGCTACGAATAATTCCATGGACTGTATAAAATATCTTGACTAACTGTATAAAAGAACTGGACCTTCTCTGCAGGGGCGGCTCCTGTCAGTTTTTGGGATGATGGCCGAGGGGACCCTTCCACTGGGTGTGTGAAGAGCCAGCTGACTAGACAGTCGTCACATTGGATTGTGCAAATGAATCAGCTTGCACAGAGTTGGCCTTAGAATTTTGCTGCCCTGAATCACTCCCAGTGCAACCACCAAATCACACACACTGCTCATAACTGAATGACCACACACACGTATTAAATGCATGTCAACTAGGCACAATGTAAATTTCTATCACTTCAATTTTACTTTTACTAATGTCAGTGTAATTGTCTGACTTCAGTCACTGCCGATGTGTTTATGTCTCAGCTGAACTGTATTCTGTAGTAACGCACAAGCGCCACAGGAGGGCAGTAATTTGCCAATGGAGTGAGTCGGCTTCACACTGGGACGATACAAAGTGTGAGGGGTGAGCGAGCAATTACGTATGTCTCCATCCAAGCAGGCTGACTGGGCGGAGAGAGCTCAATAGCTGCATGCTAAAAGTTGTGTCTTTAAACTGCTGAAGCTTGTATTTGGTTTATTAAGCATCGAGCCGATTCCTGGCTGTGACTATTGGGCCTCTAACTGCTGTAGTTTCTAATTTCCCAGTGTGATTTTTGGACTTGTTCCTAATGGACTTCAATACCTCGCTGCTCTACCTCCTGTTTAGACCGGCTATAAGTGTCTAGACTTTCGTTTAATGTTTGCCCTTGAGTGGACTGTTTGCCCCCTTGGTTTAGTTATTAAAGACGTTTGATGTCTCTTAAGGAAGGGTTGAGTTTCTGAGCTTATTTGAAGAAGTTGGAACCTTTATTCTAACAGATACAGAACGTCCTAGCTGTCTGCCTCACTGCTGGCATGTGGACATCTGTGACTATGGAGTCTTATCTGGGAGTCGCCTGTCATCATACAGAGATCCATACAAGTCTGGGCTCAGTTCTGCTCGGAGAAGCAAGTTTCCAAAAACCCACACATCTGATAATATCAAAGAGGCTTTGTTACATCTCATATCAGACTGGAGTCTCACTAGATTGGTGACTGACAATGCTGCCAAAATGCTGTCAAGAATCCAAAAGCTGGGATGCTGTAATCTGCCTCGTCTTGTCCCAACCTGATTTTGATGAAGGCATCCGAGAAACATGAGATGTTGGCTAATATTGTTCAAGGAGAGTTGTGTCGGTTCTTAGAAGCAGTTTAAGGACCAGTGACAAAATAATTTACCCATCAACGAGAAAGGACGGGGCGGCCACCAGACACCAGATGACATGCTGCAAAGACTTGTCGACCTCGGAGGGCCTGTTGCTGCTGTCTTGGCCAGACTGTCCAGGGACATCATGCCTCTCTCATGCTGAGTGCAAGTTACACTTGAATAAAAACAGATAACACCATTTCCATTTGTGCTTCTAAACCCTGTGAGTCTTTGTATTGTTGCAAGAACACAGAGTTTTCAGTCAAATATTTTGATCCTTAACGTTTAATACAACGATATTAAGAACAGACGCTTAATTTAAACACACTTAATTTATTGGTGTTCTCAAGATATGCAGGTTTTATTTAGAAGGTGAAGAAAACTTGATTTGACTAAATAGGAAATATGTTGCAATATATACTAATACATCTAAAAATGTCATGGTAACGCTCAAAACATCTGGATGACGTAGTTGGTGTGTGATTTTTTAATTGATCACCAGATGATGTAGAGCAACACGTATAACCTTCGAAGCACTGAGTTCGGTCACAAGAACTATCAACGTCCCAAAGCTCTTCTCTCATTACAAGCAGACCAGCAGTGACACACTTCTCCCACAGTGCAGTAAAAGGCTCTGCAGAAGGGTCCACTAGTCAGGAACATTGAACCCAGAGGAAACTAATCAGGAACTAAACTAGGAACAGAACGCCTGAGTTGTACGTCACCTGCTTGCATTCGACGCTCCATCTGAGGAACATGCAAATATTACTAATTGCAAGGTTTGAAATGGCCGTTTCAAATATTCATCAGCAGGTAGTCCCGACACAAATGGCTGGATTACAAATGTGGTTTGACAGAAACAAAGGAACAAAACAAAACTGTTGTGCTATGACGTTCAGGGATGTGGTGTTTTTATTGTGATATCTCGGATGGCTGCAGTGTTTCCTCCCATCCAGCAGGTGGCGCCGCACAGTTTCTGTCTCAAAGACAAACACAAGATCAAGCAGCTGGTTACCAAACACAGTCGTCAGTCATGGCGGAGAAAGGAGCAGAAGGAGCCGGGAAACCGACGTTAACCGCGGCGGAGGAACATCTCGTCCGCCGCCGGCACGAGCTCGATTACTGGAAGAAGAACGCAGCGCGGATCCGGAGCCGGAACCTGGTGACCGGCCTGGCGATCGGAGCCTTCGTGGTCGGCATGTGTATCCTTCCTGTCTGACGGATAAACTGATAAACTGGAGCTGCAGATAAGAGACATAAATCAAATCAGATATAATCTGTCAACAGCTTCAGGATTAAGAAGATAGTCTGATGCTTCCACCAAATTATTCCGCTTGACCTTCGAATTTATCAATAACATTATAGGCCCTGATGTGAAGCTGATATATTCTACCGATTTAGTTTGTTTTGACATTATATATCCGTTTTATGCAATAATGTCTTTACAGATATTGGAATATTAGCCTTCATATTTTTTTAAAAAGCTGCAAAACGTCCGTGCTTCATCTGTAAACTATCACAAGTACATATATTTAACCAACTCAGATTATTGTCTCCTAGTATCTTATAGAAGACCTCTTTAAACATCACTTACATTGAAAATAGCTTTGCAGGTTAAACAGGCGAACAGTTGCAGTGATAAATGAGACTATGAATATATATAAGTGAAGGTGAGTGTTGGATGAAAGTATACGTGTGACCCTATGTTTTAATACTCAACTATATTAATGAATGTTTTACTTGACAATTTGACACCATCCAACATATTGAAAGATCTGAAATAAATCCAAGTCCAGTAACAACATCAGAGAGAAATTAGAGGTCAAATCAAAAATCTAAACTTTGCTACCCAATGCTCTTGTTGTGTCTACAGGGAAATTCAGGGACATTTCTTCACACAATTTGTTAATATCTGTCTTGAGGATATCATGTTTTCCTTTAACGTGCAGTTGTCCAGTTAGCTACACCATCCTGTCCGTCAAACAGGAGAGAATCCTGGAGGAGCTGGATGATGAAGCCAGGATCCACATCCACAGAGGGCCACGGACGGGTGCCAACTCCTGAAGACACTGAACACAAACCCTCTTGGACTTGCAGGTCCATCACCCCCCCTCTGCAGGGACATTGTTTATGTGTGGCATCTGCTGATTGTGTGGTGGCATCATACTGAGTGGCGTGAGGCTTCATGTCTGCTGTCACCCACCTGCCACTCCATATGACAGAAGGAGACGGGTCATAGTTTTTTTTTTCCATTGTCTTTTGTGCTGTAGATAAATACATTTAATGACAAAACTGTTGATCTCATAATGTTTTTGTCGTTTAGAACATTCATGTAAACAGACTTTGAATCAAGAGTATTTGATGTAATGTGGAAAAAACACAATACTGAACGCCGATGAAAACATCGTTTAATGTCAACAGTAAAAGGTTTTACAGTCCTTTAAAGCAAATCAACAATTGTTCATTTGAGGCACATATAATGTGAAATCCAATAAGGAACTCACCAAACATCAGGTGTGCAAATGAATCATGGATACTGATGAAATGCCTTTAGCCTGCATTCTTTCAAATGACCAGAAGGGGGCGACTCAACTGGTAGCATGATTAATCAATTTATAGCGTATTTCATATAGTAGCTGTGCCCAATGTTCTGCACATGAGCAAGACAATGCAATAACAAAAATATAAAGCAAAATAAATAAAACAATTAATAAAATACACTTATAAAGCAACAGTAGATGAAAACAGTTAATGACCGGGATCCTTAAGTTAAGGTCAGGTTATAATGAAGTGTCTTCTACAACAAAAGTAACACATACATAAATAAAACCACTGGTACCAGGTGGTTCAGGGATTTCACATTTATTGACACAGACAATGACTATAAAATAGGCGTTATATGTGCTCTGCTTAGTTATGACCAGCCTGACATCTTTTTAGATAGAACTAACAACAGCAATGCAATAGTCCAGCTCGAAGGTTCTACATGCATGTATCAGTTAAACTGTCAGCCTGAGAGAGAAATCATCTCACACGAGCATCGAAGCATCGAAACCTTTACATCAAAGATGTAAAGGTTACATTTCTAACAGGGCTTCAAAGCTGAGATCAGAATCAAAGATACCTCCAAGGTCCTTGGTATGAAGGGAGTCCTGAAGCTGCACAGACAGTCTCCCTCTGGGTTCACCTCCTAGTATTATAATCTCTTGTCCCGATGTAACTGTAGAAAAGGATTTCATCAATTCATTTATACATACAAGAGCTTTTTGTCAGCTTCAGAATGAGGCACATTAGAGAAAGCCTGATAATGTATACATATATTGTAATGAAGTACATTATTACATTAGTGTACTGAGGTTGATTTGAAGCTGAGCACTGAGAGATGCAGGTCTTGTAGTCCAGCCTGCCGCTGAGGAGCTGCAGAGCTGGACAAACACAGAAGCTGTTTCTTGACATCTCGCAGTGGAATCGTGTGGTAGCAAATGATGACATTCCTCGTACATCTTTGAGTTCTGGCTGCTTGACTATACTGAGTTGTAGAATTTGACTTGCGTCAGAACAGATGAAACAACACGACAATGTTTTTTTTTTTTATTGAAACAAAGATAAGTATTCAAACATGTAACGCCACACTGCCTGTACCTGCGTACCTGACTTCACTGCAGCGGCTCGGACACACACACACACACACACACACACACACACACACACACACACACACACACACACACACACACACACACACACACACACACACACACACACACACACACAGAGAACACACACACACACAAAGAAACAACAAACA
>CAAKHC010014480.1:18153-28834 GCA_901007825.1 Macroramphosus scolopax | reverse complement strand
CCCCCCCAAGGATGTTTGAAGGGGGTATCCAGTAATCTAACACTGAATGTGAGGGGGGGGGGGTTATGTGAACCGTTAGGAGGCTATTTGTTTTACATTGTTCATTCAAATGTTACTTAATGAACTACAAAATGAGATGAAGCTGAAGATGAGCAGAGCTTTGATGTAAACCCTCGTAACTCATGAGAACCCAACATGAGACCCCCCCACCCCACCCCGATAAATGTCAATGTCTTTCAGATCATTTGTAAGTCAAGTTTAAAGTTCAAGTATAGAAAGTTCCTCCAACTGCACTTGCAGTCGTAGAAATGATTGTGGTGATCTGCGTTCAATGGAGGGAGGCTGCACTCGCATGCTTCCTATTGTCTTCCTCAGTTGTTCCTAGAATGTTCTAAAGCCTTTTTCTTCTGTATAATTTGGCAGTTTACTTCTTGTAAACATATTAATTCCTCTCCCATTGTCGGGTCCTGACACCTGTCTCCGCTCCGGCTTTGGTCTGACAGCTGCGCCTCCTTCATCCGTCGACGTTGTCAGTCAGAGTAAAGCCTGACAGCCGTTCAGCTCTGTGTTACTGCTGTCATGTACTCGGTACCCCCAAATGGTAATTAGGTACTGTACATAACCGGAGCCCAAACCCGGCTCAGGTTCAAGTGGGCCCGTATGGGTGGGACACGGCTATTGTTGTCTCTCAGCGGAGCTGTCAGTGGGGGACAAGGAGTCCGTGATTGATGCGTTTCCCAGAGTGGCGGATTGTTCCGCTGAGTTGCCTCATGCACCAATAATGACACATGATGGAAACCCCTGTCAGGGAGACCTGATAGGAAATGAAGATGGATCGCGTCTCAGATGGGAAGTGATTTTGTCGAGCAGGAAGTTAAGAACATTTTTATTGTGATAATCGTGCACAATAACTGCCTGCACAGCAGAACTCTCCGGTTCTGACAACATGGATTGCGGGTACCAATTTGAAAAAGATCAAATAGTCATTTTGATTTTTTTTTAAATATATTTTTAAGTTATCTATCTTTTGCACTCGATAAGCAGACATATACATGTCTGTAGCAGCTCCCGGCGCGAGGATTAATGTTTATGTATGGTGTTTTTGTTTGTGTATTTTTCATAAATATATACTGGAAAAATAAAGAATATTGAGCAGGAATATTCTACAGACTATCCGGGCGATTTCAAAGGAAACATCGGATAGTGATCTTCCGGATTAATAAGCCCGCTGCCGGTTTAATATGCCTGTCATTAACATGTTTGGTATCTAAAGGATTAATAATGTTGTTCATCATTAATGGATTACGTTCCCGTTCTGTTACAGGCTTGTCACCGTCACACACATTTTCCCGCCATTATGAAAGCCCAGGAGCCCGAGGTGCTAATCATCATCCAGGGAACCCCGACCGCAAACCACATCACTCAGCAGGGAGGGATGAGAGTCACTGAGACGATTTAATATTTTTAACAGCACTGTGTTATCTTAACATCCTCGCAGATGACACATTTGAGTGGGCAATTGTCTGAGGCTTACGCTGTGGATTCCAGTGAAATGAATCATTGTAGCTACAGCTTATTGAGTAAAGCCGCGAGCACAGGCGGCACAGCGTGTACCGGAGCCGGCCTCGTCGGCGGGAAGACGGAGCCTTCCTCCTCCTTCCCCTCGGTTCTCAGACTTCCTCGTCTTCATTTGAAACTGGATGATTTTAATTTGTCAAAACTGTTTACCAGCATGCCCCCAAGGCTATTACTGGTGTGTCATGAGGGAGCCGATAGGTAATGAAAAGCATACAAATGGCAAATGAAAAAAAAAGAATTGCCGGGAAGGGGAGAGGAGTCGGGATTGATAATGTAGGAGGGTCTTTCATGTACAAGGGGGGGGCTGTGATTTATTATTCCATCTTTTCTTCAGAATCAATTATGCTAAGATGCTAAACAGGAACATTATGGATTTTTTTTCCCCCACTTGTTATGAATTATTCAAATATTTATTTGATGTGTGTAGACAACTCAAAGTACAATGCACGAGCTAACGAGGGGATGTCGGGCTGTCGGGGAGACGCTCGCACCTCTTCCCCCACCTACAATACCAATAAAAGGTCCGAACACTTGTCCTCAGATGTTAAACCTCAATCCGACTCCACAAATAAACCCTCAGCCGTTGGCACAGAGCGGCGCAGCCTTGAAAAGGGTACAAAGTGCCAGGGAAGAGGAATGCAGCAGAGGAGGAGGAGGAGGAGGAGGAGAAGTGTCACTGGCCAGAGAAGTAATGAGGCCACACAGACACAAGGATGACAAGGACACGTCTGGGTGGCTGTCATCATTTAAGTCCCACTGAGCGGCCCACCACACAGTCAACCCGCATTAATGTCACACCGGCCCATCATGGAGAATTAATTACGCACCTGTTAATGACAGCACACGGGAACGGCACCCTCTAACATCCATCTGGGTGCGATACCTGATCACATGCTGCCGTGGCAACTTGCTGCTTCTCATAATCAAAACACACCAACGGGCCTGTGATCATGCTAACTACTGGAACATGTGCCATTTGTGCAGAGTGCTGCAGCTGCATACGTTTACAGCTGCAGCAGGGAATCACACAACCTCTCTACTGTACAGCAAAACACACACAAACCCTTGAACAATACATTACAACTATAACATATACCTTCACTCTGTTCCTCAGCTGGACAATATAGCAGTTGGCAATAATAATAAAAGTCGTTTATTAGTGCTAAAAATAGAAAAACTTCCCAGATTCATCAAACAAAAATATCTGTTTTCTTTGTTTTCTGTGACAGTAAATCTAATATCTTTGGGATTTAAACGTATTTGAAGACACTTTATTGACAAAGTCATTAGTCAAATTATAAAGAAAATGTGCAACTGTATTGTAACACAACTGCAAGCTAAACTCACCACTGACTGTTACAAGTAGTGCGGTACTCTCCCAGCAGACACGTCAACAGAATTACATTCGCCTCAGTCGTGTCATTACCACTTTGTGCCAACAGAGGTCGTGGTTCCTCAGCAAGAGCTGCGTCATGTTGATCTAAAAGATCAAACACTTTTGATTGATAAATGCACTAAAAGCTTCGGCGCTATTACACACCAACAAGCTTCAATATTTGACTTCTTCGGTCCCGCGAGCACCGATGGATCAGAAGCCTCCGGATGGGGCGAGCGGTTTTTGCCAAAACTACATTTTGAGTAGGACTCAGTGAGGGAGTGCAGCAATGACACGCTAGTGTTAATTAGACGGCAGCAATAAAGGGATCGCTTGATCCAGTGCTCTGGCAGCCAACCGCAGCCTGGTAATCAGGTCACGCAGATTGATATGATAATCCCAGGGGCACAGCATGAAAGGAAAGGCTAACTCTGCATTGGCAGGGTGCGAGCCACGGATGTGTGGGGGAGATATCCCTCTGAAGTCAGAGCCATTCTCAGGCGTTGAAAGGCAAGTTGAGTACAGACAGAGAGAGAGACAGAGAGAGAGAGAGAGAGAGAAATCATCCATTCCATTTAGATAACAGTCGCAGCTACTATGGAATTTCACTCAGAAGTAGAAAAAGACGCTGAGACCTTAGTTGCACAACAAAAAAAGGAAAGCAGATGGGACCCGATACATGTGACAGAGGATTGGACAGCATCCCACCTTGTTCAGAGTGGAAGGGGGAAGGTAGGAGGTAAACTGGAAGAAAATAAAAGTCTTCAAAGGAGATTTCATACAACACATTCCAATTAAACAGCTTCAGGGTTCAGAGCATTGGGAAGGTCTGGGAACAGTTTTTGGGAGTCATGAGGTTCGACCAGTCCAACAACTACTGGACGTCTCAGCAGCAGTTTCTCTCAAAAGATTCATAAATATGACATCAACACCAACAGATCTTCTGCTTCATATTCTTAAACTTAACTGAATGATTACGGATAAACTAGCAGGTTTTAGATATCAAGTTCAGACTGGACGACACTGTAAAACAGCACGACTCCTACCCAGGTTGAGGTCTGGTAAGTGTTACAATAAATACCTACAAAATGTATACATGCAGCCATAGCAACCAGAATAACTACAACAAATGTACAGAATGTGACTTTATTCTCCAGCTCCTTATTTTCGATGGTGTTGAGGTTTGTCGTGTATGAACATCACTGTCGGCAGCATCCAATAAAAGGAGGCGCTGCTCATCTCCTGTCAGGATTTCTCTGAAAATGTAATATATTTTCATCCGTCAATATAATCCGCCCCGCTATAAAAAAAAGTGGGGGGGGGGACGGGACAACAGTGCACGTATGGAACACCCGCCTATGTACATGATGAAGACCAAATATTAGATACACCACACCCTCCCCTGCTTTGATCCTGATACATGCGCCGGTTCACACGGGGGGAGCCGGTGTTTTTCCATATCAAAAGATATGTGTGTGATGTGTGTGGCTGCATCAGAGACGCGTAGCGCGCAAGACAACAGTCACTCATCAGCAATGCACTTTTCATGACATTTTGCGGCCGCGCGGCATTACGGAAAAGGCCTTGACTTCGCCGGGGTGACATTTAGGTCCTGAGTGAGATATATTGTATCATGGAGAATGTGCAGAAAACACACGGTCAGACTGGTGGAGATGGAAAAACCCTTCTTGCATACAGTATGTTCCTTGTATTCTGTATGTACATCAATACTCATTAAAACGTAATCCTGTTTTCATCCCAGGTCTTCAAATAGCGACGCCGTGTCGCAGCCCTCGGCGTCTGATACCAACAGGAAAGGTCTTCTTTAAGAGGCGCAGCGACCTGCTCATTAACTCCGATGTAATGTACATTAACCCCTGCCGGGATCCTTTCCGTAGAGATCTTGCTTGTCTAACTAGACACTAACTGTAACGTCTTGTTCTCGACCCAACATCCTCCAATACAGATGCAGATGTCCTTCCTCCTGATTAGACCTGGCGCGCTGTGCTTTAACTCCCTTCTCGTCTTCATCACACGCTCAGAGCAACGGGGCGTCGTGCGAGTGGCCCCGACCACCATCCCGACCTGCCTCCAAATGTCGGGTTTCCTGCTATTTGTTGATGTCGTCAGCCTGCCGCGTCCCACAGAGACCTCGCGCGTTGGTTTAAAACGCAATGGGAGTGAGAAAGAGTCTGTATCTGATTCGAGCTCCGTCGTTTGATGCTGAAGGATGAAAACGACTTGATCACACAGATGCCTTATGTGTCAGGAGAAGACTCAAGCAGCGCAGCGAGACTTGTTTCATTCTGACAACAGTCTGGGAATATCAGCATGCAACGTTCCTGTCATGTCTTCAGCTGGAGACGTGTGCAGAAGCTGCAGAGTTAATTGATAGTTTTTTTCTGAGGCCCCATTTCACATTGTATAGACTAATTTGATGTATTGCTATGAATAATAGAATGTGCAGCTTTACCTTATAAATATTCTGCCTAAAAGGTTTCCTTGAAAAGGAAATTAGGAAGATTCCTGCTCGTCCAGGTCACAGTTGTCCATTAAGTCCAGCCGCCCTTCATTCAACCCTCTGCGGCTCGGAAAGGAAATTGTTGTTAATATTTTCCTATAATAAAAAAAGGAAGTACATATATAAACTCATTAATTATTGTGTACCAACTGTGCTCTCAGTCTATTAGTATAAGGTCTGTTCTTATAATCTGATCACTGTCTGCTCCGTGTCATTAAGAACGCCAAACGCTCAGGGGACATTGTGTATTCTGTATTTCCCTTAATATGATTTAAGGGCCTAATGAATCCTCACCGGCGGAGGAAAAAACACCCGAGCTGCACGGAGGACACCGTGTTCGACAAAACGACAGGAATAGAATGAATGAGGGAGCGAGATGCAGACAAAGAAAGGCCGTTATCAGATGTATTTTGGACAGCATGTAACCAAATGGAACAGCTTTGCTGTCGAGAAGCTGCCTTGACCTTTTCAGTATTCATCACAAGATTGCATCTCCGGCCCCTGAACCAATCAGCACGGCGGAATTTCCAGGTCAGCGTAACCACCTCAAAGAAAAGGTCAGCGTGAAGCATCCAAGGTCTGCGATAACTTGGGAGACGGTGCATGTTGAAGAGGTCCGTCCACCTGGCAAATGACATATTAACTCGCCTTACTTCAGTCACTCGCGGGACTTTTGTTGCCCGACTGCAGGAAAAAGTGCTGTTTCAGAAGACCTCGATTCATATTCATAAAACTCCATCGCCTTCCTCCTGACTGGAGGATCAATAACAGAGGTATTGATAGTGTAATAGTTGCGAAGTGTTGATTCTAGGAGTAAGACTTGCGGGATATAAATATTGCAGCCTTCATCGCACAATTATAAATCATCCTTCTGTTTACTGCATAACTGTGACATATCACCACCTCCTGCCAAAGAGGAGAAGCTGTGCGATGTGCAAAACAAGATGATATTTGTCCATTTAGAATATATATTTCCTCTGAAGGAACTGGAAGCGTATTCATCTCGAGCCAATATCAACACATCAATTTCCTTCTGAGCGGCCCTGTCGGCTCCAGTAACGCCCACATGGCACCGCTGCCAAAGTTGTTATTGAAGTAATGCTTGCGAGGGTTAAAAATAGGAGGCTGCTCTTCGGCTCTGCCCCACCGATGTGGCTCCATCGATTTCCAACAACGAGGTGTCTGTCTGCACTCCGACGCCCCGTCACAGACGTGGAGGAACTGATATCGGATGAGGGGAAACACAGTCCAGACTGTGACACCACGTTCCTGCTACTGTTAAATCAAACACTTGTTGCCGTCTCCTCAACAGAGGATGCACAAACTGTCAGAGCAACATTCTGGACATGCCAGGTGCTCCTGTGTGTCATCGTGGACAGAATCTGCCATGAAGCACATCCTGCAGAGTTTTATATCTCTTTACGGACGGAGTTAACGAACCATCTCGAGGTTCGACTGGCCAGCTTGGATAGACACTGCACCTTTAAGCGGTAACTAGGCAGAAGTTAGGAAATAGACAACCTCAGTGTTCATCCACCGACACTTGAGACAATCTAATGAAGGAACTCGGCAGGTGAGAAAGTAAAGTGTATTTAAGTGGCAGACACTCACATTAACCCACAGCGTCTCCATTGACTTTCATGAGGACGCGCTGCAAGACGCTGCAATCATCGGAGCGAGGGAGGCGGACGAGACATTAACTAAGGTCAAGTTTAGAAATGGTTCGGTCCATTTTAGGGGGGATGGAAATCGTATCAAAACATTCCTGGAGGCACGAATATGGCAAATATATGTTGTAATATTTACGAGTATCCAAGTATCGAACTGGGAGGTGACACCCCCGTAATAAGAGACAAAGGAAGTAGGACTACTAAGATAACAGGTTAGAGTGTCAGTGTGTTTGTCCACTTTATGACGATGCGTTTATTAGTCGGTTACGTTCGGCTGCTGCAGAGATCGAGTGATTCCTCCGATTGCATCGAGGATTCGCCAACTTGGACGAGAAGCTCTGACACAGACAGTTGGGTAATGCACCCCTGCTGCCGCCTGGCACTAATGGTCAAGAGAGGCTGCTAATACTCTGCTGCTGGATATTTAATCACCCAATCAATCTTACCTGTGACAAAGGCTCCTTAGCTACACTTGGCGAGTACATCTCTGCCTGCAATCTCCACCGCATTTCCTCCGTCAATGGAACAGGAAAGTAGGAGGAGAGGAAAAGGGAGAGGCGGGGGGAGAGAGAGGAGATGGAAAGAGAAAAGAGGAGGAGGAGGGGGGTTGTTTAATCTACTGATTCAATTCCTGCCAATGCCCGTCACTCTCCTTCTCTGTCAGGGAGGGCAAATGGAGCATGGAGCCCAAAACACCAGACCAAATCACATTTTCTCTCAACTTCTCTCTCTCTCTCTCTGGGTCTCTCTTGCATCTCTATATCTATCTCCTGCTTCATCTCTCTCTCTCTCTCTCTCTCTCTGCCGCTCCACCACATTTTCCTCCCTTTTCGTCACCCTCTCGCTGACTGACTTCTGCTCCCCCACATCCTTCAACCCTGCGAAAACAAAGGCTTTGAATTCAGCACTTATCTGAAAGAATTTGTAACCCGCAGACTTTGTTTGTTGCCTCAGATCTCTGCGTGGACGCCCAGATCTCTACAGCAAACACAGCTACAAACCTTCAACTGCGATCAATCACAGATTCCATTTCTCACATGAACATGATGGAGCAGATCAACCGCACACGTCGGCCGGAGAAACGTGAACGAATGTGGGTCCATTTATTGTTAATTATCATCTGCACATAATGACAGTCTGAGCCAGGGAACATTAAACAACCTTAAATAAAATAAAACCCCTGCAGCAACCTGCAGGGCCCAGAACATATTCAAACATGTAAGCTCTCACATATAATACACTGTTTTTGTTTCAGGCATGCGAGTGTCAGTTCGATTCCAGTTCCCACCTCAAATTGCCTATTGAACCATAATTGGACCCAAAGGTTGATGCGTGCATGTACAGTGGATGTCAGTAGGATTTACTGTACATGCCTTATGAAACCAAAATCTCTGTTAACAAGATCCGAGCCACCTGTAGACCCTAACACATGGTACATGAAGGCTGAGTGTGAGCAGTCGCTATGGTGATTAAATTCATACCATTCAATCAAAAGATCTCACCATCAGAGGGTGTGATCGGGGGCCGCTCGGCCCTCCGCAGGGAACCACCTGCACATTCTTCAGTCGGTGGATATTATCTGAACCCGCCAGCTGGTCAGAGAAGCTGTCAGCCAGCAGGTTAAAGTTTCAAACTGTACAAACATCTACGGATCATCAGGCCGGTGGTTCCGATAATCCTCCATCACTATTCATTGTCTTGAGCGTGCACACAGGAACTTCAATCAGCCTCCAGGAGGACGTACACACTGAAGGACTGCGTGTCCGCAGCTGTCTGTGCACGCGTCCCTTCGGGAGTGGATCCCAGGCTTCAGAGATACGGTGAGCGAGGAAGAACTTTCCACCGTCAGCAGTTTAACGAGAAGACAGCCTGCACGAGATCACAGTGCAAGAAGGAGCTCAAACTGATTGAAGAAGAAGAAGAAAAGAAGGGAGCCTTTAAGTACACATCTGCCAATCCTTCAACTTTTTTTTACCAGCTTATTTGAGAACATGCCGGAATAACGACATGAATTATATATCAAATACATTTTGGGAGCAGCACCGCTTCGGAAGAGCTCATCCTCCTCGCAGCCGTAATTATGTTGTAATTCAAACAGATAAAATGAAATATGGATTAAAAACATTCCTCCCTGACTGTGTTTGGTGATGGAAATGAAATGAGAATTTTAATGATACATTGCCTACAAAGGAGCCGATACCGTTTTATTATGATGCCTCTGTATTATTCTCTTCTCCCCGTTTCCTCTGTCTAATTGTCTGACTGTCAAATTGTTCACAGAAGCCACATTTCTGTCTCCTGCAACCTGCATCACGGCTGCGTTGCTCTCAGAAGACAAATACTAGCTGACGAATTATACTATAATATTTCTCTGTTTGTTTAACTGTATTATTCATTAACTGTGAATTCCCATGTCGCCAGGTGGAATTCATTGTTACAGGTCAGCACATTAACATCTGCAGGTTATTGGCAGGTCTATAATGAAACTTTATTCATCCTCTCGTCAGCTCAGTTGACACATTAGCATACGTGCGTCCTGTTTTTTTCCTCTTCATCTGTGCAGCCTGAAGCCGAGAGCGCCGCTGAGCCGCTACAAGCTCCGTCGACCCTCACATGGGGCCTCTGGCTCACCATGCCAGCTCCTCTTTTCAGTCCTCTCATTTACACCCGGCATAATTAAGAGCTTTGACCCTGAAAAAAAGCGGGTGACTCTTGGAGCAACGACTCCCAGAGGATTCGACACTAAAGCCGCCGAAGCTGCTGAGGGGAGTGAAGTCAGAAATAACTTTCAGTGAGTGAGACTTGTTGGAACGACTTGTTGTTCACTCTCTGTACGGCAACACAAGTCATTATTGGTGATTTATTTGTCCTCAGTTTTAGATATGAGTGGGACATTTTTCTAATTATGTAACATAGAAACACGTCTTCATATGGGAAAAGTGGGTTATTAGTCATGATTTCATGTGTTGTATTTCTTTGATTCAAAGCCTGAATTGGTATAGAAAGTCTTTTATTTTGAAGGCTTCAGTAATTTGTTACTTTTTTAAGGTTCTGTGGGAATTAACTGTTGATACATTTCACTTAAGGCAACTCAAACTTTGTACTGGTGGTATTTGAATGTAGAAAACAATATAAATATTGATTTCTGGTGGGGAAAGTAAAACACTCTTCATCGTTGAAAGGAATCTACATGGACACTAAACAAGCAGGACTTGGAATTGGTGAGACGTTATTGATACCAGGTAGAAGGAGAAGAGAAACAAAGGGAGCGGGGTCGGACTTACAAAGCCTGATTACCTGACTAGACGCAGGTTAATGAAGAGGAGGAGAAAAACACTCAGACAGAAAGTAAAACAATCGCACACCACGAGAGATTCAAATAACTAAAGGAAATAACAAGACAAGACAGAGTGCAAATAGAAACAAAACAAAAGTTTTGATCCCGTCATCCCGTCTGCTTACTGCTCCAACTCTTCATCCCTTATTCATTCCTTGATCAATTTCCTAAGTGGAAAAAAAAAGTAATCCTACTTAAAC
>CAAKHC010014480.1:0-12403 GCA_901007825.1 Macroramphosus scolopax | reverse complement strand
CCTGCTAAAGTTATTGGTGTAATTATTTAACTGCGTTCCTTTGGGTTCAGTGGGTTTTATCTATAGAAGCAATCACACCTTTTATCACTGCCACCAACAAGTCTGTTACATCTTCAACAAGAAGGCTGCAGTCATTTAAGAGCCTGCTAACTTATTCTGTTTATGCACCTGGATTAAATAATGATCCTCCCTAATGGGGGGCAGAGAAAAAACACACATTCAAACAAATGACACGTCATGCTGAAACCCCTGTAGATAATATTGGTACGCTCTTAAAAGGTTCACACATAACTTATGTTAATTCTGATTTCGCCTCCAGTGTGCGACTCAGTTTAAGCCTTCATCTCTCCATCTTTTCTTTGTGTGTCCATAAGTCCACGGATGAAAAGGTGAACGCTGGCTGTTCTAACCACCCGCAGTTCCTTTTGTAAATTTAAAACTCTTTCGCCATCTGTTTTATTCAGAACTTTTTTATTTTTATACAGTGAAACACTTCCATCCGTACTGTTGTGTTTCTCGACTCGTGTCTCAGAGCAGCTCTCCGGGCTCAGTTTTGATATAATACATCATAGCACTTCCCGGTTTTCTCACCTTACCCAGAGCACATTGTGAAAGCCTGCACAATGCACATCACACCCGGGTGTGATGATGGCCCTCTCAGTCACACAAGGGCACCACACACCAGTGGTTTTGCATGCATAACAAAGATACACTTCATCACTGCGGAAAAAAATGAAAAAGAATTCAGGCACGCTACTCAGTGTTCTCACTCCGACTGTCTGTGCTCAGAAGACACCCTCCAAAAATAAACATCTTAGTACTATTCCTGTAATAAATACACATTCATTTGATTTTGTGCAGATTAAATGCAGACCTACTGACCAAGCCGATCTCCGAGGTGTGGTGACCTCGACCTGTCAGTGTCTCAATCAGATCAGATCAGATCAGATCAGATCAACCCCTCCTCATCTCCATCTCCAACGTCACGCCCAAATATGGTCACTTTCGGTTGCAAGTGACGTAGGACAAAAAGCCAGACTCTGCACTTCACATCAGGGCTCCACACACGGTTGGTTTGATAAAGGGTGTACCTCTCCGTCAGCCCTCTTTCATCAGATTTGTGCAGGATTGAGGCGGAATTAAAAAAACATTGAGCATGATAACGTCACCTGATTGATTCTCGGTGCATTTGTTCCCATTTCAAACGGCATTTGAATGAAAGTCCTAAAAATGTCCTTCAGTGTTAAACAGCCGCCAAAATGACCTCTCAACAACATCACATAAATACTGCAGAGCCTCTTCCCCTTGTGGACAGTTTCCTCAGGGCAGACTGATATCTTTCATTAGTCCGTCCTAACGTTTAAGTGCCAGAACCAACTTGAAGACTGCTGATGTTGCACATTCCACATGTTCCTTTCCATCACTCCAACAAAGGCTGTTATCTAAAGTCCAGGACTGTGGTCCAGCTTGGCTGCAGCTTTTTGATGATGTGAAGGAGGACTGATCTTCAGGATCATTGGCATGTTGCAGATTCCATGTGTTGCACAGCAGACAGAGGGACCTTCTCCCTGAAGGAGGCCACACGAGGCTGTTGAGAGTGAAATTCCATTTATTTTATTGATAGATTTTTAATTATTTTTTCTGCACTTGTTCTGATTATCTCCTCTCCTCTCTCATCTTTTATAGGTACACGTGAGGAAAACGTCCCTGAATGTGACAGAAGAGCACTGAAACATCTTGTGTATAATTTCAAACAGGTGAACGAAAGATAAAGAAGGAAATGCTAATATTTAGTTTAAATTCCTTTACTCACGGTTGAGTCATAATCTTTGTGCCGGGGACTGAAAGAATGAGATCGCTGCATCTATAATGAGTCTCCTCTGCAGGGCGGTTGGTCTGAGCTGTATCTGCCGCATGCTGAAACATAATGGACTGGAGCCGGTCTCAGGTATTGTTCCTTTTTTGCCGGGTGAAGAGCTCCAGAGAGAGAGAGAGAGAGATTCAGGTACAAAGTGGTATTAGGAGACAGGAGCAAGTTTGGGGCTAGCGCGTTAGCTTCCAGACAAATTATCCCTTTTAACACCCTTTTTAAATATCACTAAACTCAAAGCAATTGTTTTTCCCGACAATAGATAGTATTAAATAGTATAGTATTTAGTTTTTCTTATGATCACTGTCTAAAGTATAAGATTGCTTTTAATTGATAGTTATTGTTTCCCCACCTTCCATCCACCTTGGAGTGAGGTTAGAGGAGAGCCGCTGCCCCACCCTTCACCAATCAATTTAAAGCAGTAACGTGTTATTGGGGACACACAAAGGACAAACATCAAAGTTGCTGCCCGAACTTGTCAGCAAATAGCTGCACTGCACCCTGGTACTGAATCACTGTAAGAACGGGGCACGGGGACGGGGACGGGGAACATTGGGGCAAACAGGTGACTGCAAACAACACACACGGTAAAACTCACCTTCAATTGAAGGGGAAACTTTCTGCTCGGGTGATCTGATATTTGTCAACTGTCCAAAATCCAAATGGACATACAGGAATTAATGAGTCAATTGGAAACATCACTGATGAATGCAATGATGATTCTATGATACCAAACATTTCAGATTAATTATTCCGAGGTAGAGTTGATGAGATGAATCAGTCTGAAATATCTTTCTCCTCAGCTATTCATTTCCTTTTGATCCACTTGTCCATGTCCGTACTGTACATTAACACCACGTCTTAATATCACCTCTCCATATATCCCTTTACTCAACCATACTTCATCTCCCCCCGTTTTCCAGAGGACGTGGGGCAGCGTCGGGGCAAACAGCAACAACAACAACCACCGGCTAATGAATGACTGCTGAGATGGAGAAGGGGATCGAACGGATTGATCCATGCCTGCTATCTCATCCCTGTTTTTACCCTCTGTCAAACAGGTGCCGAGGGGAGATGGATTTGGTCTGCCGAAGGAGTGGATTAATGGCAGTAAGGGAGAGGGGAGTCTGGCTGCGTCCTCCACCGAGCTGAGTGGTGCTCTCCTTTGGGCAGGATGGAGGTAGAGGAGGAGTTATTGACAAGGCTCCAGGAGATGAGGAGATGCCAGCGCCTCAGGTGGAGTGGAGAGAGGATTGAGAGAGGGGAGACGCTCTCTCTCTCTTGCTGACAAATGCACACAAACACACGGAAACATGTGTGCACATGAACCCACTGCTGCGACCACCCTCCCTCAGCCCCTCTGGCAGGCAGAATGATGGATGCTTCCAGGGTTCAGCCTCTCATTCCCCTTTGTTCAGACTTCTTGTTCTATGGCCATGCTAATGAATATGAGTGCATGCATAGGTGATGTTCACAGGCTCAGCACCGGGCACATAAACCGACAGTCACACAAACAAGTTAATGACACAAATGTAGCTCGTTGTTCCATTTCCATGGACTTGAGATGTGCACAATATGCATCACCTGGTTGCATCTTCAGTGCATGAAGACAATGATTACATTTCTCTAAAAATAACCCAATTAATGGTAGATTTAATGTCCAAATGGTCACCTTAGATCGTACTTTGAAGGTCACACAGTCGAGGGCATGTACTTGTGTTATAGATTCACTTGCTGGCCCTGAGGGTTGTGAGGCAGGAGAGCCATGACGCTCATCGCCCCCCCCCCCCCCCCCCCCCCCTACATCATTGACAATTTCTCAGTCCAGAAGAAGTGCTAATGCTGTTTTTGTATATATATATATATATATATATATATATATATATATATATATATATATATATATATATATATATATATATATATATATATATATATATATATATATATATATATATATATATATATAAGATGCTCAGCAAGACATCGGAGTGCCCTGTCTTAGATTAATGAGTACTCAAATGCGAGCAGACAGCAGTGGAATTAACAACCTCATCTCCTTTCCTCTCGCTGTTTTTTTGTTCTCTCAAGGCTCGAACGACTAATTAAAGAAAGTGAATCATGGAATGTGTGCTTCCTTCATGACTGGAAAAACAGTGATTGCCACTCTCCCTGGCAATCACACTCCACTTATGACAAGACATACTTGCATGTGTTTGCCTTGTTAAGACCTTTGCGGGGTTTGTCACACATATGGTAGATTAAAAAGGTGAGGAAACTATGAATTAATACTCACAGTGATTCATGGCTGACGTGATCGGAGATGGAAACCAGAGTCAAAGAAAATTCTAATTAAGGTTTAATTGCACCTCTGAGCGTTATGCTATAGTTAGCTATGGCTTGCATGCATTATCAGTCATTCACACTGTATATAGGTGTCATGTGTTTGGGACTATTTTCAGCGGCGGATTATTACATACTTTTGTAATAATCTACACCGATACACAACCATCTGACTCACTTCTTTATGCTACATGAATACTGTGATAAATTAACGAGCTTTCCTCTAGTTTGTGACTTAAATTTTGATTTACTGTTTTAGACTGGAATTCAATTAATACAATTTTTTTTTCTTTCTTGCACATTTGCACATTAAATATCTGTATTAATATATTTCATTTTGTTTAGTAAAGTTAGGGAAGCGTTTGTTCAGTCAAGCCACGGTTAATCACGTTGCTTTTAATTAAACACTATTGGATCGCTGCTTGATATCAAACACCCAGGTATCAGTAACAGGACTGAGAAACACATCACCTATTAACAATTAAAAGTACTGATCATGGGTTGGTTGTATTTTTAAGATTCACATAATTTCCCATGAAGGTGATCAGGTGCATCCGTCTCCAACACATTATTTGACCAACTGAGACAGTTTAGGGGAGAAACAAATATTGATAATTAGCATAGAAACTATTATAAGATTATATTGTAGCACTGTGAGCAATGTCATTATATAGTTACTTAAAAGTTTGAGATTTCTCTGGTAAAAGTTTGCAGTTTGTTTTCTGCTGCACAAGAACAGGAGGTGAACTGGAGTCTGTGCTCGGTCGCTGCACACGGACCTTCTGTCAAGGCACTGGTACCAGTTAGCCTCAGCTTATCTTCAGGCTCATCCTTTACCAGAATTACAGGGTTGCGTGCTCATGATGTGCCGTTCTGTCACGGGAAAAATCAGCAATAAAGTCAGGAGAGATGTGTGGATGGAATTGGGATTTAAGCGATTTGCAGACAAGGCAAAGGCGCCGGCGAAGAGGGGTCGTCGGCCGCCTGATGGATCGCTTTCCGTGAGCAGGCGAGAAGACTTGGAGTACTTTTTCTACTGTCCCAAATTGTCCCATTTGTCTGTGTCACGGGGAAATACAGATGTGTGAGTGTAAGACAGGAGTTCATTCTGAGGATCATTTTGGTGGAAAGCGCAATGGTGCAACGATCCGTTCGATCTGCTGCTTCGTTTAAATCAGATATTCATATTGCAGCTTCATGAGAAAAACTGGATTTTTATTCTCAACGTGATGCGTCTTATTAACGATGCTACACAGCAGATAGGATTCTACCATCAATAAATCATTAGTATGTCAAACTTGAAAAACCTGTATATTACTTCCAATGTGTTACCCTCTCCAGGACATGCCAGGTAAACGATGGTGGACTTCTCCTGCATGACAACTACATTTCAGATATAAGTGGTGCATAGAACATAATAAACCTTGGAAACGAGGGAACTATTTTTCTTAAAGCATTTACCTAGGCCTGCCCAACCTGGATTATCAGGGGGAAATTAAAAAGGTTTAAATGATGTCACTGCATTCAGCGAAGTCTCCTCTCTTTCATGATATAAAAATTTCGCTGACAGCAATCACGGTCTTTGAAGGATAACATGCAAGAGAGTCCGGAAGTGTCCCTCAGCTGAATCGTTTGTCTCACTCGGCATCAATTAAGCAGTTAGCATCACCATGGCAACCTCTAACTAGCAACACCTGACTCAAATTTCTGTCCATCTAACTTCAGTTTGAACTCACCCGTGTTCATCTGAATGATGGGACCAGTCTACCCTTGAAGCCATTGCTGCTGGTCCCATTTATAACATGGTAAACTAAAACATAGATATACCAATCAAACATAAATATATTATGAATGCAAATGACTCCTGTCGTCTGCCATGTTCATTAATTTCTTAGGAAATATTACATGGACACTTCCAATTATATATGTATTTATGTATACGATGATCAGGCGGTTCATCTCAAGTTTAATCCCCGATTTAAATTCACCAGTACCCAACCTGTAACCATAGCAACGTGAAACAGCACAGCTGCCAAGGCTATAGGCTCATTTCCTGCTTGTGAGACTAACAACTGTGAGTGAAAACACATAATCAACAGCTATTGTTGATATTAATGTCTATGTATATGTAGAATACGGCGATGTTGACAGATGGGAAGCAGCAAAGGAAAAAAACAAATGGGGAGGAAAAGATAAAAGAAATGGCACCGGAAGAGCTTAAGATGCCGGAATGGAGGATACAATATAACAAATGTAATCAAAATGGGCAAATGGGCAGTGTTGGAAGAACACTGAGTTGAAGTCCGACCATCTGCTAATCTAAATCTAAAACTTTGTAAAAATAACGAGCAGAGGTGTTATAATGATGCCACCTCCTATAAAACAAGCGACTTTGAACAAGTTGAAGCGTGTGTAGAAAGGCTTTTTATAAAGAAGTCTATTCTTTTATTGGAATCGGTTGGTTTTATCTCGATCTTAAGGGCCCTGAGGCGGCACCGACCTGTCTGAGCTGGGTCATCCATTACTGCTGTACCCTGAGCCCACGTTAGACATTAGTTATAGAAAGAAATGCTTTTGAACAGAATCGCTTTGAAGCGTTTGCTTCTCACAACAAAATCACACTACCTCAGACAGCACCAACATTTGTGGGAAGATGCTAAAAGAGGCCAGTGTGAAAGCTAATGACCTTCCTGTGATCTCCAGCTGAGAGCCTTCCTCCTCCCGATCTCCGGCACACAGCAGCTGAGTTGTCCCTTGCAAGCCTCCTGTCACACAAAATAAATTGCCTTCACCGTGAACGGGTCAAAACAACACAGAGATGTCATTATTTCACTGCAGTTGATCATACCTTGGGATACACAAGTCAATAGTTTCTATAATTGCAATGTCTCCCACCCCTCTGAGGTTCTTCCATGAGGGCTCCTTTGCCCCTTTCCATCTTCCCGGTGATTACTATTTTAATGTCTCATATTTGTTGGCCGTGCCGGTGAAGGCTATGCATTCAGCATATATATATATATATATATATTTTAGTGCTTTGTCAATGTTGTTATGATAGATCTGAGCATAATACACATTTGTTCAGATATTCCACTTTGATTCACAGCATGCGAAAAAATGTCCCCTTTGACATTCAGATGATGGTTACAAAAGCAACTACGTGCTTTTACTCTTGACTTCTTCTGACAGGAGCACTCTGAAAAGTTATTTCGCCTTGAAATCTTGTCGGTATCTTTTCAGAGATATACTGTAATTTTTTAGGCTCTCGAATGCAGAAAGAAGTATAAAAAGCAGAATTTAAGGCAATAAAAGGTATGTAGATGGTATTACACAAGATGTTCTGGCTGATAAATACCGTTCCACCTTTGCAGTAAAAACGGTGTTCCACAGGGTTCTATTTTGGGACCACTTATTCACAATTTTTAAAGTGTTTTTAGGGGGTGTGTGTTACATTAATAAATCATTAAAGGGAGAGCTGGCAATATTTTGTGGAAACAAGGCATGGATTTCCCAGAATAGCAGAAATCTTCTGTCTCCGTTCCTAAATCTCTCGTATTCATTCCGTCTTTCAGGGGATGGTTTCAGAACGCTTTATAGCAAACTGTATGAGAAAGCTGGCACACATTTCCTGGTATCTCAAATGTCTTGTTACCCACCGATCATATTCACACTGCACTCCAAGTCCCAAGACTATTTAGTCCTCAAAAAGTTTTTACAGCGACTAGGAAACTAGTTTTAAAAATGTGATGCTGCAGACGAGTGCAACAATCTCCAGAATCCTAAATTGAAATCTATTTTGACTCACTTAAAGCAGTGTGAATTCATGTGTTTTCTCTCAGTTGCTGTTGATGCCTTCGGCCTGTTTGATGATCCATACCAGAGGTTTTCAAAGAGAGAGGTGGGGCCTCCCCAGGGGGGCTCTTAACAGTTTCAGGGGACGACTCTGATTGGAATTGAAAGATCACCACTGAAGTTATCAAAAGAACGCCACATAGACTTGTCTAAATGTATATGAATTTGTTAAAGATAATGTTTCGGAGATACACTAGTGTAAAAGCCTTTTATATAGTTGAGTTATTTCTGTATGCATCTCTTTTATTGAGAGTTTCACATCTGAGTTACCTGTGTTTAGATGTATTGTAATCAGGACATCGCTACCCATCATTGGCCTCACCTGGGTAACTAAAGGTGATAATTACCTCTTCCAAGCAGGCTAGGTTTTTGCCGGCCTTTTTTTGTCTGTTAGAAGGATTAAACAAACTAACTGGACATTTTGACCTACCTCGCAAGAGGAGGTAGCAATGGCACAGGAGGAACCCATCAAATCTGATTCAGATCGGTTCAACATAACGAAATCAAACAGCTTTTTCATAATAGATTCAGCGAAGGTTTCACAGGATTACACAAAAACTAACCGCACTTGAGAAGCACCTCCTCAGAGACTTCCTGTAAAGGCTGTCAAGCGACTAGTCGTTCAAAGCAACACTGCGAAATCCAGCAACGTACTGGACAAACCTGAGCGACTCTCCAAGGAAGATAGTCGCCTGTTGCCTGATAGTAGCCTACTGCAACACGAGCGAGGGACAAACCTCGACTACATCTACTGCGTTGAGTGAGGCGAAGCAAAACATCACTCAACATAGCAGCTGATATTCTGTTGTAACAATGTTGTGGTTCCAAATCTGAATTTCAACCATGCACAGCAGCATCTTGGATGTGACTGTCGCTTCACACACACAAAAAAAACTAAACTAAATATGTAGGCATACTTTTACAAATGCACCCAAACATGGTTGATGGTTGTGGAGTTGAAGGAACTAGATGTTATATGAGGGCTGTTGTTCAGACATGACGCCGTAGCACAGGCAGGATGGGATCTACACACATTATCACACCTTAATATGGTAATAAAATACACACCCATGGAGTGTATGTAATTTATTCATTCCCACACACAAACACAGACATGTTCACAAACTGCATTGTGTCAGTATCATCAGTCCCTAATGTAACCATCTGCTCCACTCTGTTTTTCTTTTATGCACAAAATGCTAACCAACTCTTGGCAACAGGCCCTCAATTCACCATCTTATATACATCACAGCAAATTAATGAGTTACCTGAGAGAGGACAGCTTTTGTGGGTCTAATGGGAAATTAAAATGGCTAACAACCCTGAATCAGCCAAACTAATGGAGAGTGCTGCTGAGGCCTTTCCGGACCGTGCCAGAACTGCACCTAAACTGCCAATGCAGTGAGAAATAAACAGGAAGACCGGCATTATGATTCCATAACTGACAGACCTAATGAGCAATTAAGAACGGAACAGGGTGATCCAGCATAGCGAGTGAAACATTCTTGGTTAAATAGAATTCCCATAAGCTTTGAGACACCTGCACATTATCAGATATTGTCCATCTATAATGATTCAGCATGCATAAAAATGTAATTTAACTTTTGCAGGGCTGTTTCAAAATTCAGACGTGTATTTGTTTAGACGTAAATGTTCTATAAAGTATTACTTCGTACAGAATGCACAAAGAATCTTTGGGTTTTTAAATGAATCATGGAATCTACTGTACTGTACTGTGCCGTGCTATACTATACAATACTGTACTGTACTGTCTTTTGTTTTTTGTCTTGAGTTTTTATTTGAATTCCTGGCTTGCACAGTTTGTTAATAAATAATACGTTTTTCAAACCTACATCAGTTTTGGATTATTTGTATTTGGGTCCATCTTCCTCCACACTATCAGTGTTCGTATGTGATCATTGACATTTGTTTTAGTTTTGTAGAATTCAGCCCCCAATACACCCGTCTTCAGATAAAATCTTAACAAAATCATCAAATGTGAATAAATCAGAAGCTCAGGCTCTCTTCTGATTAACTCTAGACGGAAACTACTTTGCCCAGCTGTTTGGAAATTCATTATCCAAACATTTTTTTCTTAAAGTTAAAATGTATCCGTTACACTTTTCAGGATTCGTGAATAGAAACAAGAACATTTGTTCAGAGGGAACAAATGTTCTTTTGGACAGCGGACGACCAAGAGACGGATGTACGTGCTGTCGGCTTTGACCTTTTCCTGCTGTTTGTTGACATAAGACAGATTAAGGAATAAATCCTTCTCATCTAAAGACGGGCTACAAAAGTCAAGAATGACAAACGATACTGTGTATTAATGTGTTATTGTGCAGTTGTTATGTATGTAGAAGTCGGAGGTGCTTTTATTTGACAACAATCCATTGTGTTAAAACCATCAATAATATATGAACACTGTACCGTACTGCTTTGTTGGGTAAATACCGTGAATCCCTGCAGTCTGATACACGTATAAATCCACTGGTTCACAAGGTGAAACACGTCTTCATCGCGCATCTCCTTCGATTCTTATGTAAGCTGGTTTCGGAGCAGGGCGCCGCGTTTTCAAAGGTGGCAGCTTCGGCACCCTTCATGTGCCCCTTTAACACCTCCTTTGACTTCACCTCTTCTATCAGCCAACATGGTTTAATCTGAAACACAAGCCTTGGGTTGCAGAAGTCACTATACATCTTGTCAGGACAATATTTTCCCGGCCTCCTTTTCCCAGAAGCGGTGACCTTCCCGCGTCTCTCTGATCAGCGTGGCACAGACACCCAGCCCACATTGACAGGACTGCGAAAGGCAGCCAAGCATATCTTAATCCATTCTAGCTCCGCTCTGCTCCGGCCTGGGTTGTCTGAGGCGCCGCAGAAGGTCTCTCCGTGTGCATGAGGAGGATGTCCTCGACCTAGTCCATTAGTCCGAATGGAAGATGCTGGTAAAGGGCTGGCGAGCTCCAGACAGCTGACAGGAACAGACGTTTTCTGTCATCTCATGTTACAACCAGCGTTCCCTCCTCACTTTTCCCCTTCTGAAATATTCCAGCTGTATTTGTGAAAGTGTGCGAACTGTTTCAATTTGCTCTCCGTGTAAACGTTCTTTTGTTAAATTATTCATTGGGAAAAAAAAGAAAAAAAATGTGTCAACTCGCTCGTGGCAGACGACGGCGTTAAGAGCAGAAACCTCATTTTCACCTCGGATCTGGAACTCCGTCGGGATTGGATTCACGCGACATTAACTCCGCACACTGCGGTTAAAATACCTTTTTTACTCACGTCACACCTCTCAGTTTCACGCTTTTGTTGAATTAGACGAAAAAGAGGTGGATCCGAATGAATGGCCGGTCAGAATTTGATTTTAAAAAGCCCAACGAGCAATAGGTCTGCTCCCAAATATACCCTCAAGGCTTCCTCTTATACATGCACAGGTTAGAGCAGGGCTGGGCAATTAATTTTCCCGTGGGGCCTGATGAGAAACCGGGACTGTTGTTGAGGGCCGGACCAAAAGACTGAACTCAATTTTGCTCAATATTATTTGATCTCTTTATAAAAAGCTGTAAATTGCATGGTTTTGATTAGCTGCTACTGGTAAGAGCCAAACATTACATTACTATTTCATTAAACTTCACAAAAATGATTTTCACATTCAGCATGTTTTTGCAGAATCAAATTAATCTTTGAAAATAGAAAGTGCCATTGCTCTTTTGTTTGTAGTTTAATTACCTCATTTGCTGTTTTCAGTTCTTTTTCTTCTTCAGGGAGAGAAATCCAGTCTGTGTTTGAACAAGTGCAGTAAAGTCAGGTTGAATGTCTGAAGGACAGCAGACAGGTGGTGGTCAGTGAGAGAGGATCTGGATCTGCTCACCTTCATTACTGAGGATGTTTGTTCACATCCAAACAGGACAGCAGACAGGTGATGGTCAGTGAGAGAGGATCTGGATCTGCTCACCTTCATTACTGAGGATGTTTGTTCACATATGCAGGTGATCTTCTGAGCCTCTGTGTCAATCTCTCTTTTTTTTCAAGTAAGCTAGCAGCTAACTAGCAGCTAACTAGCATCAGCCAGAACATTTAGTGCACTAAACTTTCAGAAACGGTCAAACAGCTCAGCAGCAACATTATCGATCTGTCCGCTAGCGACATGTAGAGCCAGAAAACACCGAACTACCGAGGGCCCGCCCACCGGAGCTCGGTGTTTTCCTCATTGGTGGGACTCAGCCCAACCAATCAGCAGCGCGCACTGCATGTGTGATTGACAGGCAGGTGGGAGACACAGGTTGCAAACGCTCGCAGGAAGCACAAACGTAAAAATAACTTCACAATAAATAAA
>CAAKHC010014476.1:0-10304 GCA_901007825.1 Macroramphosus scolopax | reverse complement strand
GTCTTCTACTAACTGTTGATTAGAAAGTCTTTTTGACTGAATGACATCATACTGTGGTCTACAGTGGACCTGCAGATGGTGCTGTTACATCCAGCTGTGTGTTGTTGGACTACAACAGGGGTCAACAACCTTTACTAGCAACACACATTCTGGCCCAAAAATAAAATTCACCTGGAGCCACAAAACCTATTTTACTCTTCAAATGAAGATAATACAGTTTATAAAGCTTCATATATAGTTAGACTATATATATATATATATATATATATATATATATATATATATATATATATATATATATATATATATATATATATATATATATATATATATATATATATATATATATATATATATATATATACATATATATATAGTTATACTATATATATATAGACTATATATATAATATGTATATATATAGGGGTAGACCTGGACTAGACGGGTAGACCTGGACTAGAGGGGTAGACCTGGAATAGGTCATGCAGAATATAAACAGTTAAAGTTCACTCCGATATCTTCCACTTTTCTTGAAGTCCTTGTTGTAAAGTTGATATTTTAGGATGATATTCGAGGTCTTCTGTCAGACATCCAGGAGTTCACATGTGTTTGAACACCAGGTCATTTGAGTTCTATCTGAAACCAGATTCAGAGGATCTGCAGCAGGATTATTTTCCTCTGCAGCTAGATGATTCTCAGGCTACCTGACAAACATGTGCTGCAGGTCTTATGAAAGAAGAGTGTTGGAGGTCCTCAGCTGCAACTGGAGAGAATCATCACACCCTTCCATGGATCTGCAGGGTGACACCACCAGTCGTGTTTTCACTGCTTTCCTTCCAGAAACAAGTCTCATTGTTCACACGTATGTAGTCTCTGCACTTCCTGTATCCAGGTCTCATTACACATCCATGACTTCAACCTGTACAGTGGAGGTAGTTCAGTTGCATTCTGGGTAATGTAGGCACCAGGGCTTGAGAGGGAAATGTGCAGAATAGTAGAGAGAATGTCTATTTGATGAATCTGTGAACTCGTTCGAATGTTTTCTTTTGCTTTAATTGCTCTCTTTTTCCAACATCTGTATTTTCATTCTGATCGTGATAGTTGAACTGCAAACAGCATAAATGATGATGAGGATGAAGATTTACATCTTGAGCCTTAAAAACGTTTCCGAGCTGACATTGACAATATCTATGAGCAAAATATTAAATATATTAAAACATTTTCCAACAAATCTAAATCACACACACACACACACACACGCACACACACACGCACACACACACACACACACACACACACACACACACACACACACACGCCCTGAACGGCAGTAAGTTGATCCTGTCAGTAAATGAATGGGTGATTGATGGACTGAATGTCAAGAGCAAATTGCCCCCCGGGTCTGAAGGTTCCCTCCCCCGCAGTTTCACCCCCACAATCTTCTCACCCTCGCCTCACTTCTTATCTGTGCCGTCACAGGACCCATTAACATTCTCCTTCACACTTCCCCTCCTCTCCAGTGATGGGAGGACAACAGGGGAATGAGCCCCTGATAGTGGCCCCCCATCCAGGGTGTCGGTGGAGGGTAACGGGGTCATGACACTCTGACAGTCGATGTTCGTGTCACCTGAGCAGCTGGGCAGCAACATGATCGTCCTTCAGTCTGGAAACGAGTGCTTGTTATTCCCATTTCTATGATTCATCACATCTCGCTCCTCTCGAT
The DNA here is from genome assembly GCA_901007825.1 of Macroramphosus scolopax. NCBI lineage: Eukaryota > Metazoa > Chordata > Actinopteri > Syngnathiformes > Centriscidae > Macroramphosus > Macroramphosus scolopax. Next base: position 8,581 of record CAAKHC010014476.1, on the reverse strand, counting down.
GCTGCCAGGTATTTCACTCCACCTTTCAAAACTACGTTTACCGTTTGATGTGGTGTGACACCAACACAACACGTACACATACGCCTGACGGTGGGCCGGTGTTGTTGGGTTGAAGGCCTCACCTCTTCTCCTCCAAACATACGACAAACAGCTGAATGTTTGTTCCATCGGACCTCCAGGAGGTCTTTTCTTTGTCCATGTGATCAGCAGCAGTGACTTAATGTTCTGGTTCTGGAGGAGGTGCTTCCTCCTTGCAGGGCCGCCTCTCAGCTCATGGTGATGTAAAACACTCCTGACACCTGCGTCCAGCAGCTTCTGATTCATTGCAGACCTGCTTGTTGGAGGTTCTCTGTGGACCCTCGACCATCCTGACCAGTCTTCTCTCAGCAGCAGGTGATAGCTGTGTTTCCTTCCTGATCATCGCAGTGATTCAACTGTTCCAGGAACTTTGGACTGACAGAAACTGTTTGCACAGCTGATCTTTGGACCTGCAGCTGCTGTGAAATGGATCCAAGTCACTTTCCTGACTTGTTGAGTCAATGATCCAGATGTTCACATCTGTTCTGAGCTCCTTTGACTTCCCATCATAGTGTCTGATGGTTGTATCAGATGAGTCTATTTAAACAGACTCAGAGACGTCACCAGCTGTCGTCCTTCATCATCACTCACAAGAAGTTAAGAGGCCACGAAGCTGATTGATGGACGTGACTGCATCACCAACACTGATCATTCATGTTGCCGTCTTATTCTTCTGTGACAGAGTGATTGGATCACAGACTTCTTTGTCACAAAAACAAATCATGAAGTTTGGTGTATGTAAACTTTTGACCACAGCTCTATCTACTGATAATACTGCTGTCCCTTCATGTCACTGCTACAGTAGCTGGTTTCTACTCACATCACCATGGAAACGGGACTTCATCATCACTTACTATTTTAATGACCATCACGTTTTCACAATCTAAGTTATCATTCATCATGTTTGAGACAAAAACTGCATCTCTGAGTCTAACAATCAGTTTGGAAAAAAACAACAAGCATCATTAAAACATGTTTAACGACAAAAACATAACAGAACTTTGATTACCTGGTTGAAACTCCTCAAACATCACGTCTGCGACTCCATCCTGTAAAAACACAAAACATCAGAACATGAACGTCAACGAGCGAGAGGAGCAGCAGCAACATTGGTGAGCAGATTAGTAGAAGATACCTGAGCAGATTAGTAGAAGATACCTGAGCAGATTAGTAGAAGATACCTGAGCAGATTGATAAATTACTTGAGCCGCTCCGGTGAACTATGTGACGGTATGTCTTCAGTCAAATCGCAGTAGTTTCCTGTTGGAGTCTTCACACCTCTGGGATGTAGACCAGCGGGACGCGGACCTCCGGGACGCGGACCAGCGGACCTCCGGGACGCGGACCAGCGGACCTCCGGGACGCGGACCAGCGGACCTCCGGGACGCGGACCAGCGGACCTCCGGGACGCGGACCTCCGGGACGTAGACCAGCGGACCTCCGGGACGCGGACCAGCGGGACGCGGACCTCCGGCACGTAGACGCGGTGGTCTCTGGTCTTCTCTCTGCACATACTCCTCCTGCTGCAGCGGCTTCAAACCCACTCGGGCTTCACGTGAACAGAGACACGCAGCCAATCAGAGGAGCCTCTGACGGAGTGATCGACGCGCCTCTACGTCACCTGGTCGCCGTGTCTGTATGGAAGCCCGTCAGGGTCAAAACAGACACTTCCTCTTTTTATGTACGGTACCAGTTCAACTAACTATAAAGGCTCTTTTCAACATTAATTGTCTTATTCTACGATACTTAGACAATCTTTATTTTCACTGACCTTCTAATAATTAACAGAAACTACAAACAGCATTTATCTGCTCAAATTAAAGGCAGTTGGATTTGACAGAGATCATTTCACATTAATAATAACAAACTCTTCTGATCTATACAATGACTGAGGTGAACTGTAAAAGTTTGTTCTCTTTGTGTTTATTGCTAATCAGCTCATCAGTGTTTCCTTCATAACCCTGCTCCAAACACATGGGTCACTTTTAGTTTGTTTAGTGTGCGAGGCCAGAAGCTGGAATCCCAGAGGCTGAAGAATAAACAGGTTTATCAGCAAGAATACTGCTGCTACTTCCAAATACTGTACAGATATACAGTTCATCCGCTGCTAGATGTTATTCTGAATTGTTAATAACTAATATTCACATGGATTCTATAATCCACTTAATAGAAAAGAGAAAGATTGTGTGATCGGTTGTCAGGCAGTTAATTGGGTTCAAACCTGGTCCTCACAAGCATACGATGTATAGCAGTCTGGGACAAACACACACCTGAGTTTACACGTAAAGCTGCAACCAATTAAACACCTGATGAACGGCTGGCGAGTGGCACGTTAATATACAAATATAAATACTCATCACCTGGAAATGAATATGAAACTACTTTGATAATTCCTCAACCAGCCATCACTCCTTTTATTGTCAACTCCGCAAAGGAGGTCATATCCACCTTCAGGGTGTGTGTTAGCAGCCGAAACTACATGGACGGTTTGTTGCCCGACTTGTTTGGGGGACAAAGAAGAACCAGTTCACCTCGAAAACACTGCATTGCTGTTCCAACGCTGGTGGCAGAAAGTCTCTGAGACTAAAGTTTAAAGTCTAAAGTCTTCTCTTATTGACTCTGTCGTGAGACATTAAAGGTTTTCTGATTCTGATTCTGATGTGTCTCAATGAAAAGGAGAATGTGACTCTGCAGCTAATTTAGAACAAAGTAATGAAATAACCTGCAGAGTTTTTGGCAGGCTGCTCATGTAAATGTTGATTTATTAAGTCACTGAAGTTCAAGAGGAGAAAGAGCAGGTCTGATAGCAGATCTCGGACTCTGCAAGGCCAACATATGTGACCTGAAAATAGATGTCGTCTGACAGGAATGGAGCTGGCCTGAGTTGAATGTAACAGCAGACCGAGTGAAACATTAATCACAGGTCGATGACAGTCTTGTTTACAGGGCTCAATTCTCATTGGGACGTCCTGAAACAGGAAATATTGATCAGAGGTTGTGGTACAAAGTTTAATAAGAACTTGGTCATCTCTCCTTAACAGCAGACATTCCAGCCTGTAGCCTCATGTAATAATCAAGTGAATGACCTGTGACCTCTGACCTGCCTAGTTTCTATGAAAATCTGCTTCACCCTGAAGTCTGCCGTTTGCCTGTGACACTAAATGTGAATGTTCTGCTGGTCTGTCACTGATTAAAGATGCTTTGAGTAGTTGAGGTAGGATGGCACTTTTCAAGTGCACCAGTTACCATGACTTCTGTACAATCTATGGTTGTCATACATCCTCACTCAGAACACTTTAGCAGACGATGCAGGGCTGCCAACTCTCACGCATTGGCCGTGAGACTCACGCATTCCATTGGTTTCTCACGCTCTCACGCCGCATCCCCGATTCTAACGCTGACTCACGTCTGAGAAAAAAAAAAATCTGTTCGGTTAGCTCTGTTATCTACCTGTTAGATTGACAAACAAGACCATGATCGATTAGTTAAGCTTTCACGGAGTCAGAACCAGAACCAGAACCAGAACCAGAACCAGAACCAGAACCAGAACCAGAACCAGAACCAGAACCAGAACCAGAACCAGAACCGGAGACAGCTTGATCTCATCCTCTGGACGCAAAGAAAGGTTCTACAGCAGAGCACACCACTAGGTCTGTTCTTGAGACGTCGATTTCTGATACCTTGGTAGGTTTATTCTCTTATAAGTAGGAAGACTGCTTATTCGTTTTGAGTGTGTTGTGTTTAAAGACATAACATATTGTTCTGAGGTCTAAATGCAGCAGCGCTAGTCGGAACAAGCTGAGATCTCCATACGCCTACCGTTCAATCAAAAGTAAAGGAACACTTGGACATTGCACCAAATTTGACCCTAACTCTCAGGGGCAGGGCTCTCAGCAGCCGTACGAATTTAGCTATGGTGTGATTGGATAAGATAAGGCCGACTATGAGTTCATTTGGACGCCATCACACTGGGGATATTGTAGCCTACAAGAAGGCAAATAAAAACTAGCTGAACATGACAAATGCAAGAGACAGTTGTAGTTCATTTAGCAGATAGGCCTAATATATATATTTTAAATCAATGTATGTCTATGCAGCCTATATATTTTTTAAATGACAGTTTCATGTTTATTTACAGGCTATATATTTTATTTCCACCTGTTAAAGAAACAAATGAGGAAATTCAATTAGAATTAGGAATTCAAGTAGAGAGCCACCCTCAAGTAGGCCTATGTATTATGCACTTTGAATGATTTGGTATGCATGCATGAAGCATCATATACAGTTGGTGCATGCATTTTGTTTTATACAAAATGAATTATCCTTTTTTTCTTATCTATTTTTTTCCACTGTGTTCTTGGTTCATTCTTCATAGGTGACAGGGTTAAGTCTGTTTATGAGGCTTACCACCATTGCCAAGCTAGTGCTGGTGTTACCCCACTCCAATGCAGATGCAGAGAGGGTGTTTTCTGTGGTGGGGCTAAATAAAACCAAAAATAGGAACTCCCTGGCCCTGGATGGAACCCTTTCGTCCATAATGACGATCAAGATGGCTGGACTGGATCCCTGTGGATCCCTATTTATTTTTATTTAAAATGGAAATTCATAAAACGGTTTAGAAATCATTTCCTTGGTTACATGATGACAAAAATGGCAGCTTTCCCTGCTCCCCCTACTGTCAATTTGCCGCAAGGGACACTTGCAACCTCTTTTGTTCAGAGGGATGTTCAACAATATTTTGCTTTTGGGGTTTCTGGCAGCATATATGTATGCTGAACAGACTAGTACTGCGCATGCGCACAGCCGCGGCGCCCTGCTTGTGACGTGCTCACCGTTTCCTTGGACTTCCTCTGGAAAAAAACAGGAAGTGACTGACTGCGGTCAGCTAGCTCGTCAAAAAACTGGACATTTTCGCGGTAAACGCGGTGGAAACAAGCACGCAGCCGTCGGAGGAGTGAGCAGGACTTATATTTCCTCTGCAAACTACAAAACGGAAAAATAAACTTCGGTAAGAGGAAACACGTCAGCGATGCATCCGCGGCGGGCAACATTAGCTAGCCTACATGTAAACGTAGCATTAGCCAGCTGACATTACTGCTCCTGTTTGCTTTCAGAAAATCTTCCTCTAATAAATATTCTGAAAGACACACTGGACAACTTTTGAATGATAATTAATTTGTTAATGTGATGCTGCTAAGTTACATGTTAGCAGTCTTGCGGCTGGTTTCCCATGGTGACAACAGAAAGCTGCTGTGAGAAGGAAGGTGACAGAGCATCATCATCATCATCACGGCTGCTGGTTTATATTGCAGTTATGTTGTACCTACAGTGAAGTCACCATGGCAACATGTCAGCATCATTAATTTCTCTCACACACACACAGAAACAAAAGAGCCTTTCAGTTTTTTCAGGTCATCTCTCTTGCTGGACAGTCCCGTGTCGTCAGTGATTCTGTGAAAGAAAGCAATACTATGATTATTATTATTATTATTGTTGTTAGTTATAATCATTAATTATAATTATTTACAATACGGAGTCCATGTTAACACATTTTCAAAGAAAATAAAACTTTAGTCTGTTTCATGATTTAAGGGATCATAACACTTTAAGCTAAAATATCTGACTTCCTGCTTCTGGCCGTGATGCTGTTGTTTCCATTGCGGTGCAGGACTTTATGTCACTGTTAAATATTAAAAAATGCGACAGGAAGTCCTCAGTGGGTTAAATTGTCTCGTCCAGGTTCCTGTTGGGTGGCAGAGTGGAGTGAAGCAGGATGAGTGGGGCTGCACTGGGCATCGAGATCGTGGTTGTATTTTTCCTTGCACTCTTTTTGCTGCATCGCTATGGAGACTTCCGCAAGCAACAGCGCATGGTGCTGTTTGGTACACTGCTGGCCTGGTACTTGTGCTTCCTCATCGTCTTCATCCTACCTCTGGACGTCAGCACGGTCAGTCATGAACCAAGGCGGCAGAAGATTGTCCCTCGCCGTCACTGGTTGACAAACGTAACTGTCTTTATGTCTCTTCACAGACCATCTACAAGCAGTGCAAGATCGACCACGAGGAGCATAGGGCTGTTCCCACCGTCAGCCCGCCACCTGTCAACCACACTGCAGTAAACGTGTCCGTCACACCCACTCAGAGGTTAGTCAGCATGCTGGACCACGTTGATTTAAAGCGGATCTCTGTTCCAACGTACCATGATGGCGTCTCTTTCCAGCAGTGTACCAAAGCCGTGCTACAAACCGTGGAGCTACATCCCTGACGGCATCATGCCCGTATTCTGGCGAGTGGTGTACTGGACATCGCAGTGTCTCACGTGGTCAGTATGAATCTGCCATACAGACCATGACAGACTGTGTGCTGGTGTGTTTTCATGTCCCAGTAAAGGTCTTTGTGCTTCCAGGCTGCTGCTGCCCTTTATGCAGTCATACGCTCGCTCCGGAGGCTTCTCTATCACAGGCAAGATCAAAACGGCGCTGATAGAGAACGCCATTTATTATGGAACCTACCTGCTAATCTTCGGCTCTCTGTTGATCTACGTGGCGGTTCACCCGGAGTGGCACCTGTCCTGGTGAGTGGAGGAAGCTTCATCTGACAGTTGGTCTAGACAAGACTGTTCACTTGACAGCAAACAAGCCACCTTCGTCTCCTCCGTCAGAGTGTGACGGGCTCTGGCGGTCAGATTGACTTCTCAATTAACTTGATGAAGATGAAAATACAATAATGCTCCTGCTAAAAACAACACAAACACACGTGAGCTGAGCAGTTGTGCGTTTTTCAGAGCCTTGCACTTAGAATTCAAGTATTTACATTTTAACCTTGTTGCTGTCAACCCTTCAAAGCCACCGGTAAGATCCAAGCGGTACGTCATGGAACCACAATGTACTGCTCCGACCTCACAGACTTGACCAGCACATGAACAAACTGTTGCTGCGTGACGTGTAGCGTCTTATAAAGTCTAGATAAATGTTGTGAGATTATAGAAGAAGAAGCTCCAGAGATAAAGGTTGTCAGTTCTTTTGAGTTCTCACGGCGGTATTAAGAGCCCTCAGTCAGTCCTCTTCATGTGTCGTCCAGGTATGAGCTCCAGACCATCGGCATCACAGCAGCTAACACCTGGGGCCTCTTCCTGCTGGTGCTGCTGCTCGGTTACGGCTTGGTGGAAATCCCTCGATCCTACTGGAACGCATCGCGCCACGGACACCTGCTTATCAAGACCTACTTCAAAGCGTCCAAGCTGATGACAGAGAAGGCAGACGCAGAGGAGAACCTGGAGGACGTAATGGAGGTGGGCACAATGACTCAGACATCACTGTAACATAGAAGGTTTTGTTCATTTCTGTGTGTTTGGGGTCTGTTGTGCTGCAGGAGGTGAGAAAAGTCAGTGAATCCATCAAGTACAATCATCCCCTGAGGAAGTACATCGACACCATTCTCAGAAAAGTAGGTGGAGTAACTCAGACGCCACCTTTCAAATTGTATGAGACCGAGTAAGTCGACTGATGTGACTCTCCCCCTCAGTGCCCCCTGGATTACCAGGAGAAGATGGGTAGGAACATGGACGACTACGAAGACTTCGATGACAAGCAGAACACGTATCCCAGCGAGAAGAATCTGGTGAAGCTTCATAAGCAGGTGAGAGTCAGGGAGTTGATTCCTCTGTCAACTAAACTGCCTTAAAGATTCCTTCTGTTGGGCTGAAGTTCCTGGTCCAGGTGGACTTCAGGGGCGGTGTTTGCAGGGCCGACTGTAACTGATTGGTCTAATGATAAAATAACTGCTTCTACTTAAGATTCAGATTCTGAATTTGTCCCTGAAGGAGAATCTGACGCCAACGAGTTCCCAAAGAAAAATACACAAAACTATTTTACTCATGAAATTTATTCTGACTAGAAGGTCACTCGGAGTGCGCCGACGCTAACAAAGAATTTAATCCCCAGAATTTAGTGCAGTGTGCTGCACTCAAACAGAGAAAATGTAAATAAGACTGAAAAGGGTAGAAACACATTGAGTCAAAGGAGAATCATCGCTGGCACTTCTTTATCTCCTTTTTTTCTGAATGTTCAGTTCAAGTTTGAGATATTCTAGATCTTTTCTGCCCTCAAGAGTTTCTGTCAAACACTGACTGTCTCTGTCCAGGTGATCTACGCCGTGCAGAGACACAACAGGACGCGTGTCCAGTGGCAGATCCTCCTGCAGCAGGCCGTCCATCTGGAGGATGTGGCCAAGAACGAGACCAGTTCAACCCGCCAGTTTGTCCACAGCTTCCCGTCCTCAGATCGAGCTGGCTGGTTCAGCAGATACGTGTACTCGCCGACTGCAGGTGGGTTAGGACGCTGCTTATGTTCTCCATGTTTGCAGATTCTCAAACAGCGTTGCTGCTAGAACATCCAGATTGTCAGTTTCTTAAAGTCAAAGCTTTAAGCGGCGCTTGCTTCCTGTGTGTGTGTGTGTGTGTGTGTGTGTGTGTGTGTGTGTGTGTGTGTGACCTGGGAGTGACG
>CAAKHC010014475.1:6750-19092 GCA_901007825.1 Macroramphosus scolopax | reverse complement strand
CCCATGTGCAGACAGACATTTGGACACAGACATGAGCACAAACACACACACACACACACACAGAACCAAGGAATCCATACACATTAGTCAATCATGGTTATGAGTTCAACCTGGCCTGGAGCTCCTGTAGTTGATGATGGAACTCTTTAATCCATCTGAACTTACTGTTACGTGCAGAGAGATGATTTTCACGGAGCATGCTCCGAGTACAGGCGGACAAATTGTGCAAAGATGTCCTGCAGTACTGTTTTCCATGCAGCTACTCTGGGTCCATCCATCACTGCCGAGTTAATGCAAATAACTGAGTTATGACTCCACATTATCCCACCAACTCTCCGTGTTTTTCCGCTCGCAGCAGGTTCGGCCCCCGGCTGGTTGATGAGGACTTTAACATTTCATAGCACATGGCTGCGACTTCCAATCCATAATAGCAAGGCAAACATACGCTTATGCAACAGGATGTTTTCACAAATATATGCTATTGATATTGTTTTCAGGTTTAGAATTCATGAGTCTCGGGGTCTGGGGGGAGGATGTCCCAGGCATGAGGAAGAATAAGGAGACCATCTTACAATGGGATCGCAACATCCGCAATACCATGCAATCATGTTGACGTTCCGACCCACGAGTACTCCGTACTTACCGAACTATCAATGATGCTTTCAAATGCTTGGCAATTAATCATATTAAGATGCATTACGGCCTACAGAAGTCAAATTTTACTATTTGATGTGTTAGCTTGGTTGAGCAGCGTCTCCGCCTACGACACAGTGCAGCCACCTAAGCTCCATTCAGACTCCACCTTGGTGGGGAATTAATTTTATCCGGTACAGATGACAAGCTCGCGGTGAGCAGTTAATCATGCAACAAGGCTTCCAGAATTCCCTTGAGAAACATGCAAGTGATATAACGGATGCTATATCCGTGTTTTCATGCGGCCTAATGGATTTAAGGCCTGTGTTCACCTGTGAGTCAGAGTCTGAGTCACCGTCGTTGTGAGTCGACGTTTAAAAAAAAAAAAAAAGGAACCAGCTGACCAAAAATGAATTTGAATAAATCAAGCTAATAAAGAACATTCCCATCATTCTCCGAGGTTGCGCATTTCAAAACTTAATTAAAAAGACTAACATCGAAGAGCTGAAAAAAAAAGGTTTTTTCAAAGCCACAAAAGAAGATGAAATATTATACAACTGTACCAGTAAAAGCTGTGGTGTTGACAAGGTGCTGTTAGGCAGAGCTTAAGACTTGAAGGTTTTATCTTTGTTTACATCATAATAACACCAATTACATTTTCTTTTTTTTGCCTCTGGCACACAAAGACAAAAACATTTGAAATAAACTCGTCAGTAAAATGTCAGGATGTGATGTCGTTATCTCTCTTATTTTATCCTGATCTGCGGCGTACTGGTCTGGGGAGGATCTTTGATGCAAGGAGCTATATGGCAGAGCAAGGGTTAAGGCGTTAAGAGGATGATGTGTGTTCGCTCTTCTTTTCATTGTGAACAGACAGCCGAGGCTTTTTTCCCCTTTTAAATGGGAACACAGCTTTCCACCACCGGTGGCCAAACCTTGACCCTCAAACCGTACTAGAAATAGGCATTCGCTAAGGGAGGAAAAAAGAAAGACACTCACACACATAAAGCCTCCAGCCTTTCCTTTCACCACACACTTCACACTGCCTGCACATAAACACACACACGGACACACCAGCATGGTTTTCTACTCATTCACTCTGGGGAGAAAGTGAATGAGTATTGTCAAACGCTGAGTACATATACACATGCATGGGTGTAAGTGCACACATGCACATACATATGGACAAATACACACACACACACACACACACACACACACACACACAGACACACACACACACATACACACACAGACTGTTGTTCCAGATGTCCTTTTTTTTTTAACCCAAAGTATGTCCCTGAAGATGGTTTCAAGGGGGCACAGATTTCCTAATGAAATTGAACTTCTGTGTGTGTGTATGCGAGTGTACGTACTTTACTGTCTTTCTATGTATGTACAATAGCACCGTCTGTTCTTGAACAGTGACATTTTCTTTAAATACGCACATAGAGGAGGTGTACGTGACGTCAGGAAGAGGAGTGGCAGATTAAAAAAACACAAAATATACTGGAGTGAGCTGTTATGTGATTGACTATAATCGAGGCAACAGAAGTTGTATTGATGCGTTTATGTAAGCAGCTAACGTTAGTAGCTAAACGTTAGTTTGCGCTTAATACAAGTCTAACTCCTTCATATTGTTGCCGCCTGTGTTGGAAGAGGTTTTTTATTATTTCAGTTACTGTCATTGTTTTGCTAAAATACAATATTCAGTACAGCAGAGAGGAGAACAGCTAAAAGAAATGGACAAACTGCTATCAGGACAGTTAGCAGCTAACGTTAGCAGTCTGTTAGCAGTCTAACTTTCAAAATGACACTTACATTCAATACAAGTCTAACTTCTTGATATTGTTACAGCCTGAGTGGGAAGAGGTTGTTTTTGTTTTTGTTTTAGTGACTGTCAGTGCTTTGCTAAAATATTCAGTATAGTAGAGAGGAGAACAGCTTAAAGAAATTGACACACTGCTAACAGGAAAGTTAGCAGCTAGCGATAGCGGTCTAACGTTAGCGGTTAACTTAGATATAAGCCGATGGTCCACTTCTCTACCTCTGTAATGTTACATCCTAAACGGGTGTTGTTGTTGTTGTTGTTGTTTGTTTCGGTGATTAAAAACAATACTGAGATGAGCCTTTGTTTCTGTGTCATTAAACCAACACAATGGTCGGGTGTAACAACCTAAATTACAGTGAGGGATCTTGTAAGGAGCCTTTATGTCATCCATGCTGACGACTGGGTCAATAAAACATTAACACTTAAAAATGCTTTGTTATGTTTTCTTTAGCTTCGGCTTCTTCTATAAAATATGACTCATGCTGAAATCTGATTTAGATGAGACTCTCACTCAGACTTCCAAATGTATGCAAACAAAGGACTGCTGCTTTAGCTGCCGACTCTCTCTCCACATCCTCCCCTTCAGCTTCCATCTCCCCAAATATCCTCGTTTCCCCCCACTTCTCCATCTTGCCTTCTGCTTTTGCTCCTTTGCCACAAACACACTCTGCTTCGGGCCGATGTAACAGGAAGTGAGACCCAAAATGCAACAGACCGCCTCGGGCTGGTTGGCGGAGTTTACGGCTCCCGTGTGGCTCCGCGTCTGTAGATGTATGAACAAGCCGTGACGTCTGTGTTTACCAGCTGCACAAAAATATTCATAAAGGTGTCAAATTTTTACTGCCTCTAATTCATGTTAAAGAGAGCTGCAACTGTTGTTTTGTACTCAAAAGCAGTGAAATTAGAATTATGCGCGTTGTTTACCAAACTTTCTCACAGAAAACCACAAGCTCAACGCTTCGAGTCTTATTTCTCTTCAACGATAACGGATTTATGTGTCGTCCCATTCTCCTCGGCAAACTCAGAGCGTGACTCACTGCTGCCCCTTGAGTCACAAAGTGGTATTAGCAGACTAGCGGGTTAGCATCCTTACAGTCCATCCTTTTAAAAGTATCAAGAAAAAAGGCAAAAAGAAACCTAGAAATGTATGAACATCAAATTGTGAAATTAATATTAAAAAGTTCGTCCAAGTTGTTTCAATAATTCATACTGGCAGGAAATGAGATTCATGGAGGGAATGTTGACCTCATGGCGACCGACTTGGTAATTTTCACATATATCTGTGAGATCAGGGTGTTTTTTAGAGGTACACTGTGTGATTTGGCAGAAATTGCCACACGCCAGTTGAGCTCCAATTTATTTACTGATAAATAATGAATGAAGGATAGCGCATGAATTTGGGACAAATTGATAGAGATGCCGGGTGGACGTGTGACAGCAATCTTCCTCGATTGTGTCCAAACAAGCCTTAACGTCAAACCATGACTCCTGATGGACAGTACACAGCGACTAATAAATGATTCAAATCTTTATCATCTCAGGTTTAATTCGCCGCGAATCGGCCGATATTTAAAATTACAGTTAAATAATGTAGAGAATGTATTTTCCTTTTTTCTTTTAGGTTAAAGATCTTCTCATCTTAGAGTTCAGCGACTTTTTCATTTAGTTGAAAACCACTTCCTTGAGTACAATTAATTGAAAAAGGCATAGAGCCTTAATTTGGAACTAAGGCCCCGTAACTGTGGTCAGCAGTGAGACTAATGGCATTCTGCTCGAACAGAGGAGCCTGGAAAAGTAGACTGAGAGTTGTTTGCCTAAAATTCCCTTGGCAAAGCAGGCATTGATCCTCGGCTGCAAACTTTGCAGCCCCGATACAAACAGAGACTAAATGGGGGCAAGGCGAGGAGGAGGAAGAAAAAAAAAAAAATCAAGATTTTAGTTCCTAATAGAATGTTGGGCAACGGGGTAAGCTCCACGCCTGAATAATTCACTTTAGCCAAACTGTTGCTTCGGGTTCCATTCATTTTTAATGCCATCTTTTGATGTTGATTAATTAAGCAGTGCTTGCGCTGCTGTTTCTCTGCCGCCGCTGCCTCGCACACACACACTGTACACACACACACAGAGGCCGTGCATGCACACACACACAGCGGCTTTTGCCTCTTTTCCTCTTCTCCCTCGCCTCTATCCCTCTAAAACCCTAAAGCCTTAACACCCCTCCCCTCCACCCTCACAGACACACTCTCATACATATACACAGGAATAGCAACAAACATGGGCGCTTGTGCACATACGCAAACAACCACACTTGTGCGTTCTTGCCTGCAACACACACACACACTCACAGCGTCACACACACACGCACACGCACACACACACGCACACACACAACCTCAAACACCCCTAAGCCGACCCGAAAAAAGACTTTTAAAGTCTCAAAAGTCTTTTCTTTTAAGGCGGTTTTGGGAGGAGGATGTGTGTGCGTGTGTTTGTGTGTGTGCGTCGAGGGGGGAGCGAGTGGAAGAAGAGATGGGAGCGAAAGAGCAACGGGGGGAAGTGGGAAAGGGGAAAGCCTCTCAGCAAACTCATAGCGGATTAGTGGAGGTGTGTGTGTGTGTGGGAGTGAGAGAGGAGGATGAATTTATTGTTAGTCTGCACTGCAGGTTAGAGCTCGGGGGCTTGGATGTTAATTAGAAGACATGCATGTCTAAGCTGGTGTTGCTATCTGGGCATGTTCAAGTGCATGTGCATGCACTTCTGTATATTTAATTGTGCACGCACGCACAAGCGTACGTGCGTTGTGCGTGCTCTCTGACTCTTTCATGTGTTTTTAAACCAATGAAGAAAAGAGACGTACGCAGCATCCAATCAGCACCCAGAGGTTATTAATAGCTAACCGGATTCTTTCTTCTAGCGATCTTCTCAAATTTTTACTTCCTCCATTGTCACTTAGTAACAAAGTTAAATCAATGTGAAATTTGAAAGGCACGAAGGGAGTTTTTTGTGGCAGAGATTGTGACGCACTGGTGAAAAATTTAAAAGACATTGCCCTGAAAAAGTATTCATAGAACCATAGGAAGCGGTTAATGGGCGACCACATGTGCATGCACTGGGACGGGCGGCAGACGCAAGTGAGAGACGCTGACATTCTTTTCCACTTTTCCTGACCGGCCTCTCTCCGTCCCTGAACGCACACACGCACACAGGGTGAGAGCGATTAGATTTGTTCCTGATAATGAAGTGTCACTGTGTGTGTGTGTGTGTGTGTGTGTGAGAGAGAGAGAGAGAGAGAGAGAAAGAGTGAGAGACCATAATGCTGGAGTCTATAAATACCTGGCCAAAAAGCTCCCTGTCATGTTACATTGATCCTAGCATGATGGTATGAGCCCTCCTGATTCCTAAAGCATCTCTGTTACACAGAGTTCAGCGCTTTAATAAGAGATGGAGACAGAGAGAGTAAGAAAATGAAAGTAAGTAGGGAAGAAAAAAAAGATAAAGGTTTTTATTTGGGGCTTGTGTATTTGCCAAGAAGTGCTTATTTATCCCAGCCAATAATCGCCCCATGCGTGCCGGTAAATAAAGGAGGTAGGAGCATATAAAATCATTGCACCGTCCAAACAGAAGACTTTCTAACAACGATCGCACACAGGATGGCTAAATCACGGGGAACAATTCATTATGTTGCAGCCGAACTCAGCAATAGTCTTAACTGAATCAATTCTCTGTGTCGGGCTGTCTGAGGCACGTCGATGCCCATTAGTTCGCTCGGCCGTTGTCACCTAATATGGTGTTTGGAGGCACAAATCAAAGGAGACCCAAAACTACAGCTACAGAAGAGTTGAATCAAATCATTTCTTCTAAGCACACAATGTCAACAGCATCTATCTGAGATGCATCACTGCAGCTGTAGGTAAGTCACAATGCGGCCGTGCGTGCGTCAGGTAAGCTGAGCTCTTATCAATTGTGTCGGTCGATCCGGCGTGAGTGAAAAATAACAACCTTTTTTTTTTGCCAAAGTGGAGGTTTGTGTCAGATAACTGCTGGTTTCGGTTGCTCTTGTTATATCGCTGTTTTTCTAAAGTCATGTTTGACCTGAAAAATGGATGTACAGTATTTATTTAAATCTGTTGCTTTCTGATGCTAATTCCTCCGCTGTTTGTGCACCGTGTTCAGAATACCTAAACATCCAATTGAGATGTGGGTTGCATCACCTCAGTGTGTTCAAAACACTGCAGACCGGCCTTCGCATGAGTAGGAGATGTATCCTGTCCTTAAAACAAATGTAACAATGCTGCTGTATTGTACCTTTATTTGTGGTTTGTTTCTGTATTAACAGATAGTGGTACGCTGCTTATTATTTAAAGGTACAGTATGTAACATTCTAGTTGTGTTAGCTCGCCTTTGTGCTGCGATTTAGTTCCGATTAAATGACATAACATGGATAGAACTTAAGCATATCACCTCATCTGGCTGAATATATATGAAACCAACATCTCCCATGTTCTCCAGCTACTTCATGAAGTCGTCAAACTGTGTATTTTGTCATTGTATTTACTGAGAGACCCCCAGTGGCGGAAAAATTTAACATTTTTCCAATCCAAACACTCATATGCTTTTATTTTGAAGGAGCTACAGGTGATTATTGACCTAGATACAAAGGTTGGCAACTGGTCCCTGAAAACTCTTGGACAGACGTTGACGGGCAGTTCAATTCAGTTGCCAACACGATGTGAATTATTAACTGTAGCCTGCGGCAAAGTGGTTTGACTACAATGGACTAAATTAGTTTTACTTTTAAATTGATTTCACGTCTGTTGCTTCTTTGTGTCCGTCAGTGCAGCGTCGTGTTTTGCCCCCGTTGCATCCAATCACCTTTTCAGGTCACTAAATATTCAACATTAGATTGCGGGCGGAATGAACCTCACGTTGAGAATAATTTGAGCCAGTTCAGTAATCGTGTTTTCCACATCTATTTATGCAGATGTGCTTTTGGGTGGACGGCTACCCACAGCATGACAGTTTGCTCTGAAAATCCTGTTCTCCTACGCAATTAAAATCTGTGCTGCAACCCCGGGTCATGAAGTGTTATTGCTGTGTGGGAAGAAATAGGTCAATGAAGCATTCTTGGGTCCTTTCTAAGGAAACAAAAACTGTCACAAAAATAAGTCTAAATGCCTCTAATGGAGCAGATCGTGTCGCATCCCCTTTGCTGCACGCCAGTAAAAGCTCCTTTTTGGGTTTTCGGTGTCTCCGAGGGTCCCGTGAGCCACTAATGGCTTTGGGAACAGAGTGTATCAGAGGAGAGCGAACAGAGAGAACACAGAGATCACACAGGGATCACACTCTGTCACCGCACTCTCTTCTCCGGGCTCACACACATCACACTGAGACGGTCCTGCAGGAGGACGCAGGAGCGCACCGCCGACTGATAATGTTGAAACAGAGAGGGTGTGACGTGTCAGGTGCAGTGTGTGTGTGTGTGTGTGTGTGTGTGTGTGTGTGTGTGTGTGTGTGTGAGGTGGGGATAACAGCTGGCATGCAGAGAGCCCCGAGAAGCCGTAGCATGGGGAGGAATGATCATTATGCAAACACATGCTCGCCAGCGCGCCCTCAACCCCCCACACATGCACATCCCGGTTAAATTAAATCTAAAATGTTGCACCTCTAAACTTGCATGGTGAGAAAATACTGTCACAACCACTTAACGCCCGGAACGGATCATAAATATGCGTAAAATGAATATGCATAATGACAATACCACACTTTGCACTGGATAAAAGGAGGGAGCTGGGAGAGCAGGAGCTGCTCTGCTGGGAGTGTGTTTAAGAGTGTGCAGGTGTGTGTGTGCGTGTGTGTGTGTGTGTGTGCATGGGAGAGAGAGCGAGAGCGTGTGTGTTCTCTCCCTTTAATCTGCGTATAGGGGCAGTGGTGGGAATCTGCACACCATGCTAAATCGATACACTCCTGCCTGCATTAGTATGCCTCTGTGTGTGTGCCTGTATGTGTGTGTGTGTGTGTGTGTGTGTGTGTGTGTGTGTGTGTGTGTCTTAATATGCAGCTCAGATACAAAGAGAGAGAGAAAGAGAGAGTGAGAGAGGTTACATAAGAATAAAAAGGGACACACTTAAGTGGTTTTGACCTTGGGTACATCTTCTCCCCTCTCTCCCACAACAGTTCAACCCCCCCCTCCCCCTCAACCCCCCTCCCTACCAGCTAAATAAATAAACTTTATTTCAAGCATAAACATGTGTGTGTGTGTGTGTGTGTGTGTGAACATGAAACTGATTCGTTTGTTCATATAGATTAAGAGCCTCAAAGAGAAAGGGCATCAAACCGGGGGGACTCTGGGATTCTCTCTTTCCATCTCCATCTTTTTCTACTTTTTATCTCTCCATCCTCCCCCCTTTTTTTGCCGATCTCTCCCTTTGTTCTCGTCTCTTCCAGTCCTCTGCCCTGCTTAGTGTGGCCTGCTTCACTCCACTTCAATCTATTTCTCACCCCCCCACCCCATATATATCTCCTCATCCGCCCGATTCCGTCCATCTCTTGCTTAGATTTTCCACGACTCCACTTCTCCTTTCATCTCGCATTCCTTTTCTGCATCCCTCCTTCCTTCCGCCCATCCTCATCCTTCATTCTGAGTGACCGCTGGTCCCCCAGGCTGCGAGCACATCAGACTGGCAAAGCTCTATCTTCCATCACCCGCCATCTCCCTCCCCTCCACGCTCTCCATCTCTTTCACTCGCTCTTTCGCTGCTGGCAGCATTGGCAGCATGACAGTGCTTTCCCAGGGCAAGGCCTTATGTAAACAGCCCCCTAGCACCGAGCAGCGTGTGTGTGTGTGCGCACATGTTTGTTACATCTTGTGTGCCTGGGAAGACAAAACCAAAGACGAGGAAAGAGTGTGTTTTGTCACCGTGTGTGTGTGTGTGTGTTTCATCATGTGTGTGTTCCTATTAATAGACGTGGAGGTCAAAGTCGCTCAAGTCGATGATAAAGCACCTACAGATAAAGGTTAGGATCTCTCTGTACGCACCTCCTGAAAAACGAACCACCGTTTCCTTTCTTTTATTCCACAGGCGCGTTCCATCGATTGAAGATGACACGGTTCCCGCCGTTTGATTGGTTGACAAAGCTGTCTTTTGATTGGCCTTCCCCCGGGCCCTTCCCCGCCACGCTCTCAGACGACCTTCAGGAAAGTTTACCAAACTTCGCTTTGATTTTACCCCCCCTCCATTCCCCTTTTTCGTCTCCTCCCTCCAGCCTCCCCCCGGATTCCCCAAACAGTTGACAGCCTCTCCATGATAATGAACAGCGGCTCGATCTCTACAGTTGACGACGGCGGAGGAGGAAATCACAAGGCGTCCGCAGCACTTTATTGCAATTTCATCTCAATCAGCGGCAATCAGACCGTCTAGGCCGGAATATTAGCGTCACGCCGCCCTCCTACCGCACAGGACGCTTTCATCCGGAGCACACAGCTCCGATCTGGAGTTAAATGACGCTGATGATTGAGATAATTTCGTGATGATTTTTTTTTTGTCCGATTCTAAAAACTCCACAATGCCGAGTGAGACTTTTGACAATGGTGAAAATCCGTGCTGAATTCATGCACATCATTTTTTTTTTTTACTTCCTCCTGACAACTGGGAACAGCACACACAACACACACACAAAATAAAGTCCCACGCACACATTCATCTCTTCCTTCATCTGCCAACTTTCGGTCTTTCTCTCGATGTGCCTTTGTTACTTATTATAATGACGCCCATAACGAACGTGCTACCGGCCTCTGCACATGCTGCTGCAAACATCTGCAAAAAACATTCCCAAAAACAAACTCCCCCTCTTGTTCTCCCGCTTACAGCAACTTTGACTGGAATTGACAGGAAGGCAGAGAGACGCCTGCTGGCGTCTAAAGATAGCCGCAGAAAAACCCTTATACTTCTTTGAAGTGCTAATCGATGCTATCGTAGTTAGAATCAAAGAGAAGTCCTCGGCTGCTGCCAATTTGTTGTGGTTTATTTTCTAAGAGGGGTAATCTGGTTGGAGACTTTGATCGTGGTAACCTGGATCCCTTCGCCTTCTTCGGTTCAGCGTTCCAACGCGGCTCCTCAACCGGAGCTTATTAACCTCACCCTTATTTACCTTACCCCTTATTATCCCACATTATTAAAGCTTATAAACTACTTCCCGCCGCCGTGTTCAAGTTCAAAAAACCTCCGTGTCCTCTAACCTTGAGGAAATTAGAGTGATGTCGAACGGCGCCGCCGAGCTTTTTATGTGTATTCCTGCATCAATTACCCATCTGTGAGCAATTGAATTTTTTTCTGTGTGTGTGCGTGTGCAGGTGTGTGAAGTAGGTGTGTGCCTTTGTGAGTGCGCGCTCGCGTTTCCTGCCTCAATTATCCACCTGAGCAAAATTTGGGCCCGCACATGCCCGTGTCGGTACTCGTGTGGGTGTATGAGTGCATGCATCAGAGGGCGCTTGAGTACCTGTGTGCATAAATAAGTGTGGGTGCGCATTTGCATCCGTGTGTGTGTTTGCGTGTTGTGTCGGAGAGCTTGTGCAGTGCCGAGCGAAGGGGGGGGGGGGCGGGCCCCCGTCTGAGACTGGCAGGCGGGAGTTATTCACGGATCACGGCAGACATATGGGCGGACCGGGACCCGCTGAAAACATGCATTTACAGCCGGGACTGATGGGACGAGATAAACAGATGTGGGAGAGGCCACACACACACATGCAGAATCATTTGATAGAAATGCACTGAGATGTTTGACAATCCAAATCATCATCAGAATAAAAAATGACCAGATAGGTGCATAAGAGCAAGCAGCCACGACGTCCTGCATTAACAGGTAGTCGGGGATCGTTAACACCTGTCGACATTCAACAGTGTCCTGATATAACTTGTCTTATGATGTGGCGTTACATTAATAGAGTGGACGGGTGCAGAGTCTGCAGAAGCAACATGACGAGGAAGCTGGTTCGACTGCTAACTGCTCACCATAACAAACCAGATGCTCCATCAATCATAATGCTGCCTAATGTCTTTTTATTCATTAGAAAAAGGGACTATATCAGCTCTCTGAGAGGTCGGCGCGGTGTGCTGTGTCACTGTGATTACAGAGACGTGACTAAAGGATCCGATCCAATCCAACAGCAGGAAGACGACAGCGTGGCTATTTCATATTTGAGTATCTCCGCACAGTTAAATGAGCAGAATTTACAATATTTACAGGAGTAAAGAAGTCGTCCCTGCAAGAAAAGCTTGCTTGGGGTTTAAGCGAGAGGTTCCCATCACGGCTCATTTTGTAATCAAACCTCTCGGAGGCCAATTGAGGTCTCTAGTGTCCCAGCTCGATGTGGGGGTCCACTTTGCAGCAGCAGAGATGGCTGTTCGATAAGCACCTGCAGCCCTGAGTGACGCTAACTGAGTTATGTTGGGAGTGGAAGACCGCTGTTTTCTTCCCGTCAGAAATCTGTGTTTGTGACGTGACGATGAGACGGCTGCCACGACATTGCATGTGCACATCTGCAGATGGACAGGTGCATGAATACACAACTGCACAAAGGAGGACATGAGCATATACGTTTCACAACTCCACCTGCACACCACCACATTCACAAGAACCCCGCAAACCAGCAGCTGAACAGGGACCTCTTTATCAGGACCGGCCAGCATTTATCATCTACTGTTCCACCTGAGTGGCTCCTGCACACTCTCCGACTGTACCCCCTCACTAACTGCCCTACTTCCACCCGCTGCCCCCACTGCGCTCTTTGTAGGTGCAAGCGATATGCTTTCTTTCTCTGAATTCCTCCACCAGCAGCCCCCCCCCCCCCCCCCCCTTCCCACTCCCCCCCCCCCCCCCCC
>CAAKHC010014472.1:0-19523 GCA_901007825.1 Macroramphosus scolopax | reverse complement strand
CCTCTGGTACCAGACAGTGAAATCCTGTGTCAGTTCTCTGTACTCCCTGTTGGATGGATGGTGTTGAAGGCACTGGAGAAGTCAAAGAACATGATTCTCACCGTGCTGCCAGCCTTATCCAGGTGGGAGAGGGATCTCTGAAGGAGGTAGATGACAGCATCCTCCACCCCGGTGCCAGGTTGGTAGGCGAACTGCAGCGGGTCCATCGATGGTCTGACCAGGGGCCGGAGATAGTGCAGGACCATTCTCTCCAGAGTCTTCATCAGCTGCGATGTCAGCACCACCGGCCTGTAGCTGTTGAAGTCTTTGGGATGAGCGGTCTTTGGCACTGGTACCAAGCAGGACGTCTTCCACAGCTCTGGTACCTTCCCCAGCCTCAAGCTCATGTTGAAGAGGTCCCCAACGATCCCACACAGCTGGTCTGCACAGGACTTGAGGATCCTTGAGCTGATGCCATCAGGACCTGCAGCCTTCCTCGCCTTACACCTCTTCAGTTCCCTCCTCACCTGATCTGTTGAGAGGGACATATTGGAGGAGGGGGAGTTCACACCCCGTGTTGAGGTCGGGGGAGGACAACTAACATCCAGAGGGAGCAGTGGAGGTAAGTGGGCAGGGTGGTTACCAGAGACAGGAATCAGTGGGGGTTGCAGCAGTGGGGGAGGGGTGGATGACTGATCAAATCGGTTGAAGAAAAGGTTCAAGTCATTCACCCACTTTCGGTCCCCCGTTGGTTGGGCGTCAGGTTCCTTGTAGCTGGTTTTAAGGCCCCTCCAGACTCCACTGACGAATGTTTGTCTCTGGTGCAGCATGTAACATACTGGGTGAATGTTGGGAGGGTTGAGGAGAGAGGGGCATGGTTGAAGTCTCCAGAGATGAGAAGGAGGGCATCCGGATGTTGTGTCTGCAGCCTGCTTATAGTGGCGTGGATGGTTTCACAGGCCACTTCAGCGTTAGCGGAGGGGGAAACATACACAGCTGTGTATGAGCAGACACACAGCAGCAGCCAATCCAAGTTCAATTCAGCTATTAGTTAATTACTGTGGGAAGTGACACATCAAAACAAAGTGTGGGAAAACCAAACAAAAAAATAAGATCAAACAAAATATACATTTTGGCTCCTACAAACACGAACATGCTTTTATTGTGAAGGAAAGAACACTTCCGGTTGGTCACTGCCTTACTCTCTCATCTTGACGCAGTGAAATAAAATGTGGTGAGCGGAATACAAACATATTACTGTGTCTAGTTGCAGGACCTGTGACATCACAGCCAGTCTGGACCAATTCTGGTCAACTATGCAGTGTGTGTGTGTGTGTGTGTGTGTGTGTGTGTGTGTGTGTGTGTGGGATTGCAAAGTGAAATACGTCAAAGATCATGTCAGCTCTGCGTCATCCTGCAGCACACAGCAGTTCTGAAATGTTCAAAGGAAATCAAACAGAGAATAAATGAGATTATTGGAACGAGTCCCACATGTGTTTGAGTTTTGCTGACTTGTCCGTGTCAAACTGCATTTAGCCAAATATTCTAATGTGAAAATCATTTTGCAGCGATAATTGGTTGTAGAGAATCATGAAGTGATGATGATGATTCTCGCTTGAGCTGTTTTTAATTGAATGATTCATTGAAAAGATCCACAAACACAAACTGATCCAACTGCTTTTCTTCACAGTCACAGTCTGTCGGCTCCATGATACATCACTGATACAGTACTGATACAGTACTGATACAGTACTGATACATCACTGATACAGTACTGATACAGTACTGATACATCACTGATACAGTACTGATACAGTACTGATACATCACTGATACATCACTGATACAGTACTGATACATCACTGATACATCACTGATACAGTACTGATACATCACTGATACACCACTGATACATCACTGATACAGTACTGATACAGTACTGATACATCACTGATACAGTACTGATACACCACTGATACACCACTGATACATCACTGATACAGTACTGATACAGTACTGATACATCACTGATACATCACTGATACAGTACTGATACATCACTGATACACCACTGATACACCACTGATACAGTACTGATACAGTACTGATACAGTACTGATACACCACTGATACACCACTGATACAGTACTGATACAGTACTGTATCAGTGATGTATCAGTACTGATACAGTACTGATACATCACTGATACACCACTGATACAGTACTGATACATCACTGATACACCACTGATACACCACTGATACAGTACTGATACACCACTGATACAGTACTGATACACCACTGATACAGTACTGATACAGTACTGTATCAGTGATGTATCAGTACTGATACAGTACTGATACAGTACTGATACAGTACTGATACACCACTGATACAGTACTGATACAGTACTGTATCAGTGATGTATCAGTACTGATACAGTACTGATACAGTACTGATACACCACTGATACAGTACTGATACATCACTGATACAGTACTGATACACCACTGATACAGTACTGATACAGTACTGATACATCACTGATACAGTACTGATACAGTATTGATACATCACTGACACATCACTGATACAGTATTGATACAGTACTGATACATGATACAGTACTGATACATCACTGATACAGTATTGATACAGTACTGATATATCTGATACAGTATTGATACAGTACTGATACATCACTGACACATCACTGATACAGTATTGATACATCACTGATACAGTACCGATAGATCACTGATACAGTACTGATACATCACTGATACAGTATTGATACATCACTGATACAGTACCGATAGATCACTGATACAGTACTGATACATCACTGATATAGTATTGATACATCACTGATACAATACTGATACATCAATGATGCAGTATTGATACAGTACTGATACATCACTGATACAGTATTGATACAGTACTGATGCATCACTGATACAGTACTGATACATCACTGATACAGTACTGATACAGTACTGATACATCACTGATACATCACTGATACAGAACTGATACAGTACTGATACATCACTGATACATCACTGATACAGTACTGATTCAGTACTGATACAGTACTGATACATCACTGATACAGTACTGATACATCACTGATACAGTACTGATACAGTACTGATACAGTACTGATGCAGTATTGATACATCACTGATGCAGTATTGATACAGTACTGATACATCACGGATGCAGTATTGATACATCACTGATGCAGTATTGATACATCACTGATACAGTACTGATACATCACTGATGCAGTATTGATACATCACTGATGCAGTATTGATACATCACTGATACAGTACTGATACATCACTGATGCAGTATTGATACATCACTGATGCAGTATTGATACATCACTGATACAGTACTGATACATCACTGATACAGTACTGATACATCACTGATGCAGTATTGATACATCACTGATACATCACTGATGCAGTATTGATACATCACTGATGCAGTATTGATACAGTACTGATACATCACTGATGCAGTATTGATACATCACTGATGCAAAAACAAGATTCCAGCAACTCAAAACTGTAAACCTGATATTTTATTTGTTTGTGTGTTTGTTTGTGTTTCAGGGCACAAAACATAGGTTGTCATGGAGACGACTGTCAATCAGCACTTCGGCTCTGAGTTACAACAACTTGTTACACTGACTTTCCTCCACATGCATGCTGGGGGCGGCGCTCCAGACATCATTTATAACCGACAGCTGCTGGACAAGTAACGTCCGATCACAGCTGTCGTGAGTTCAACATGATGAGGTCAGAGACAGATGACCAGCGTTTCAGTGGGTGGAGTATGTCTGACTTTATTTAGTATATTTTTACTATCAAACATCCCTGATGAGTTCTCGATATACATCCTGATAATCATATAAATTTTCTTTCTGAATGATAACACGTGAACGCAATGTCGATATATATAACTACAATCACACATACACGACTGTTGAAAGGTCAGGGGTCACCTGGTCTGTTCAGCATTGACCTCCATTATCACCAGCTTCATGAAATAATCACCTGGATGCTCTACAGTCATTATTAGTGTCCAACAATCAGTCCAGATGTGCTGAACACATCTGGGATGGATCTGAGAGTTGTTGGCTTTGATTGTCTGATTCCAGGTGATTTTAGAGAATGAATACCAAGTGTGCAACATGCAGCATCATTACAGAGGTTGGATTCTTTAACAATTCTACACATGGAAACATTTAAAAAACAAAGCTTTGTATTAGAATCACACTTAGTTGTGTGTGCTGAACCATGAAAGAGGAACCAAAGCATTGTGGGTAATATTTTAGGAAACTTTTATTGTGTTCACACACTTGGGATTCTCTCAATCACTTTGCATTAGACATTGGAAATGGTTTTCATTGATCACTAACATGTTTCCATAGTTGTTGAGCACATCTGGACTCAGAATGATCATAGAGCATCGAAGATCATGTCATGAAGCTGTTAGGATGGAGTTCAATGCTGACGGGACCAGCTGACCCAGAACTGTTCAACCGTACTGTATATACACATACACATACATACATACACACACACATACATATACATATACATGTACATATAGATCTGGGTTCAAGATCAGGGTCTGAGTTCAGGATCAGTGTCTGGGTACCGTATCAATGTCTGGGTTCAGGATTAGGGTCTCAGGTTTCTGCACATTCAGAAAGCAGCAGGAGCTCTGCAGGACTTCAGTGTGTCTTCAGGGACTGGATGTAATGGAACGTCGCTCCCAGAGCCCAACTGGTTTCCACCTGGTTGATGGTCTTTGCCAGCTGCAACACACAAGCAGGTACACGCACACATACACAACATCATTTTCATCAAGTCTTCTTCTTCACTATACATGTGATTAACCTCAAGTCCATAAACACAGAGGACAGGTCAGACCTTGGTCTAGTATCTGGTCTAGTATCTGGTCCAGACTCTAGTCCAGACCCAGGTGATACTTACCTTGAAGCGTTTGTGCGGCGGGAAGCCCAGCTCCTGCAGCAGGACTGAGATGTAGACCAGGTCCAGACAGAGAAAGGGACCCTGCAGAGGCCTGGCAGACGGAGCGCTGCATGCTGCAACAACACAGCAGACCGTCAACATGTCCACCAATCACAAGCTCTGGATGATAAACATAACCAAGTCCCAGAAACTGTGTCTGATTGGCCTTTTAGTTGATCGATGAATGAATATTGATTACAATATTTGATAAATATTTCTCTTCTTCCCTTCCGACTCAGAAACAGAAATGTGCGGGAAAGTTTTGAAGAAACATGGGATGACACAAAATCTACAAAATTACAGTCAATTTGAACAAAAACAGAAAATCTGTAAGAGAGTTTCAGTTCTGTCGATCTGATGAACAGATCAATGATGTAATTGGTTGTTACAAGGTCCTTACACCAATGTTGTGTTTAATGTGTCCATTATAAAAAGATGATTGATTACAATAGTGTCAGATTAGAACACACATCAAGTCTCCACACAATTGAAATATATTTGTATTGCGTCTCTCCAGGATCAATAACGATCACGTGATCAGTTCACATTAGTGATGTTCTACAATGTTGTATTATTGCTAAAAGAACGTGTAGTTCAGAGTGTTTACAGCTGGATGGCGCTGTCTCACCTCTTTTAGCTGCGTCAATGTAGTCAGCCACAGTCACGCTTCCTCCCTCCTCACCTGAACACAGGAAACACATGACAGACAGGAAACACATGACAGACAGGACACACATGACAGACAGGACATACATGACAGACAGGACACACATGACAGACAGGACACACATGACAGACAGGACACACATGACAGACAGGACATACATGACAGACAGGACATACATGACAGACAGGACACACATGACACACATGACAGACAGGACACACATGACACCGGAAACAGCTGCAGAGGAGACTCTTCACAGGACACATACAGACATACACACACATTATTAGCAGGGTATTACCAATGACTCCGACGTCAACAGCGCGGTCATAGTAGTAAGAGAAGGCGTAGAAGTCCTCTTCTGCTGCCTCGGTCGCCTTCATCACCCTCTTGTACAGAAGCTTCTTTACTTTCATAAGACACGCCTCATAAATCGGCTCCCCTGAAACACACAGAGCTCTGAGGTTCCTACCTGCTCCCACTTCATGATGGGTAACAAAACCAATCCCCAAATACCTGCACGTTACCTGCCTTCCGACCCTCCACAGTGTAGACTACGTCAGCGTGCTCCCACCTGCCCGAGTAGTCTGATGTAAGGCAGGGGCTGACCAGGTGAGTGCTGCCCTCTACTGCTCACATACGCACGCACGCACACACACACACACACACACACACGCCAGCACACACACACACCAGCACACCACACACACCAGCACACACACACACACACACGCACGCACGCACGCACACAAAAACAAACTTTAGTAATAGTAAAGAGTTTTCATATATGTTTCTTTGTATATGTCTCGTTCAGGAGTTGGTGAAGAACAAAAATGGAGTGGATGTTGGACAGAAACATGGAACCATGAATGATGGTGTTGCTGCTGGATGTGGGAGGAAGCTGCTATAAAGTTAAACATATTAAAAGCTGGTGAGACGTCTGTTTTTGTTTGTTTCTGATGGAAGCTGAATGTCAGCTACTACAGGTCTAAGTGAAAACGTTATCTGCCACACGTTACACTTTCAGCACTGAACTAAACCATCTTCACATGAAACTCTCGGGATTCAGGAGGTGAAATACAGCACAAACTAAAAACGAGTCCGAGCTTTACTAAACTGGAACCGAATGGAGTGTGTTTCTACTTCTTTGTCCAGACGAGCAGAGTGGATCTGTGCTGCAGCTTCTTACAGCAGATAAATCGTAGCAACAGCTGGTAGGCAAGGAATTAATCTTGCTGTGTGTTATTAAAAGATTAGATAATGGCTTATTTATCTGAGAGGAGGATGGGGGAGGTCTCTGAAAGGCACAGATGAGAGCAAGTGAAAGAGTGAAAATATATTATGTACTCACGGGGCTGAGTGTCAACTCCTCCTAAAACAGCGAGTCGTGCTGACATCAGACCCAAACCCAGATAACTGCAGAGAGAAGAGATGTCTCAGTCTGACTTCATGCATTCAGATTTATGGATTATCGGCTGTTAATCATCAGTCGACCGGAAGAACATCTGCAAAGGTCAAATAAATATCAGATCCCTTTTTTTCATTCATTCATTCATATTTTTGATGACTCAAATTGAACTCAGGGCCGACCAGCTCACATCTCTAGCTAGTAGAACAATATCAGGTGTGTGTTGGGATTATCAGGAGGTGTGTTAGGACTATCAGGTGGAGTGTGTTGGGATTATCAAATGGAGTGTGTTGGGATTATCAGGAGGTGCGGGATTATCAGGAGGTGTGTGTTGGGATTATCAGGTGGAGCGTGTTGGGATTATCAGAAGGTGTGTGTTGGGATTATCAGGTTGTGTGTGTTGGGATTATCAGGTGGTGTGTGTTGGAATTATCAAGTGGTGTGTGGGGTTCATCAAGTGGTGTGTGTTGGGATTATCAAGTGGTATTTGTTGGGAATATCACAAGGTGTGTGTTGGGATTATCAAGTGGTGTGTTGGGATTATCAAATTGGGATTATCAAGTGGTGTGTGTTTGGATTATCAGGTGGTGTGTGTTGGGATTATCAGGTTGGATGTGTGTTGGGTTTGTCAAGTGGAGTGTGTTGGGATTATCAAGTGGAGTGGAGTGTGTTGGGATTATCAAGTGGAGTGTGTTGGGATTATCAAGAGGTGTGTTAGGACTATCAGGTGGAGTGTGTTGGGATTATCAGGAGGAGTGTGTTGGGATTATCAGGAGGTGCGGGATTATCAGGAGGTGTGTGTTGGGATTATCAGGTGGAGCGTGTTGGGATTATCAGGTGGTGTGTGTTGGAATTATCAAGTGGTGTGTGGGGTTCATCAAGTGGTGTGTGTTGGGATTATCAGGTGGTATTTGTTGGGAATATCACAACAAGGTGTGTGTTGGGATTATCAAGTGGTGTGTTGGGTTCATCAGGTGGTGTGTGTTGGGATTATCAGGTGGTATTTGTTGGGAATATCACAACAAGGTGTGTGTTGGGATTATCAAGTGGTGTACGTTGGGATTATCAAGTGTGTGCGTGTTTTGATAATCAGGCAGTGTGAGGTTATTATTATTAATGGTACTTTATCACATCCAGTAACATTCCGTGCAGTGTCCCACAGGGATTAATCCCAGGACCTCTCTCTTTTGGAACTTCCATGACGTGCGTTGAGCTCATCCTGTGAGATGATGCAGCTTTGGTTTCCAAAAGTTACAACGTCCTTTTCATGTTACGGTAAAATACATCAACAGGTGTAGGATGTTGAGCAACCAGTGCAGAGTGTGTACCTGTGAGTGTACACTGTGTGTGTGTAGTTGAACATCTGGAAGGACCTGACATATTCGATGGGGGACGTCTGAATGGTTTTCTGCACAGAAAATAAGAACCAGATATCTACGACACCAGCTTTCAACATGATGAAGATGAAGCAATGACGTGATGATGTGCCGAACAGCTCATCAATCCCTCGTGTACGATGCCTGACCTAGATAAAATGCGAGAACCCCCACCCCCCCATACTCCCTTTCTCCTCCCTCTCCTGAGGGTGTTTATTTGGGATTAGCGTGGCATTTACAGATTAAAGCCTGTAAGATGGAGCCATCATGGTACTTTGACAGAGAGAATCTTCCTCATGAGCTTCCTCCCAATCTCTCTCTGTGCTAGTGTTGTATGTTGACCACCCACCTCGTCCTGAGGACTAAAGGTGATCTGAGTTGACCCACCGCCCAAATCCAACGTTCCAACTGTGGGTGAGTCATAACCATGGAAACCACCTGGACAGAGGGAGGGAGGGAGGGAGGGAGGAGAGAGAAAAGAGAAAAGAAGAACTGAGAGATCTACAGTATAATCCAATAACAGGTAATCACTATTTCTTGTTGTCATTAATCTGGGTTAACACGCACGCACGCAAGCACGCACGTGAAGAGACTGTGAGGACATGAAGAGACTGAGGACATGAAGACACTGAAGACATGAAGACGTGACAACGTGAAGACACTTAGGACGTGAAGACACTGTGAGGGCATGAAGACATGTGAGGACGTGAAGACACTGAAGACATTGTGGACATGAAGACACTGAGGACATGAAGTAACTAAAGACACTGTGGACATGAAGACACTGTGAGGACACTGTGGACATGAAGACACTGTGAGGACATGAAGACACTGAAGACACTGTGAGGACACTGTGGACATGAAGACACTGTGAGGACATGAAGACACTGTGAGGACACCATGGACATGAAGACACTGTGAGGACATGAAGACACTGAAGACACTGTGAGGACACTGTGGACATGAAGACACTGTGAGGACATGAAGTTCCGGGGACGCGCTGTGTGTCATGCCACTGAACATTTTCACAAAGACACCAATAGAAATTGAGGTATAAATTCTCACCAGTGAGGAAGTTGACGGTGATCCAGGCAGAAATCCCTGAATAGAAAAAATTGAATTTTCAATACTTAAGATCAATCATAAGCGAACATACGAGAACACCTGTAACTGAAACCATCATGTTCCTGGGGTGTAAAAATATCTGCCTCCTTGTTTTCATGAAGTGATGTTTCCTGACTGGAACGCACCCCATCAAAACCCCATGTTAACCTGCAGTCACTTCCCAGATGATATGATAAGAACTGGAACACGTCCCATTAACACTCCATGTTAACCTGCAGTCACTTCCCAGATGATATGATAAGAACTGGAACACGTCCCATTAACACTCCATGTTAACCTGCAGTCACTTCCCAGGTGATATGATAAGAACTGGAACAACGTCTGTGCTGTGATTGGTTCTAAACTGACATGTGACCTGATGAGTCAGAGAGAAAGTTAGAAGCACCAGAACATCTTTCTAATGTCAGCTGCCGTGTGGACCGAATGTTCTGCTCCACCTCACTCAACACAGGAGATGCAGTAGTGGTCTCTCTGGCTGTGCAATATACAGTATATAGTATATATATATACACTGATATGAATAACAAATAACACAGTTCATATTCTCAGGAAGTTACGGGTCCATCGACCACTTAATTTTCTTTTGATTAATTGATGGATGGTTGAATAAAGCACACAGACATGAAACTAGCCATTGAAATAGTAATTAATATAAATAAAGACGTAAAGTGACGCGATCGCTGCTCAGTATATTCAGGTCAATTCAAAGACGACATCAACGTCTGTGGCAGAATATTTGCACTCAGCTTGATGCATTAGTGCCTTTTACCAGCGACCTCTGACTTTGTCCGCATGCACAAGTGGGTGATTAAAGGGCTTGATAGAAATTGTATCATGGGAGCTTTACCATAAAACTCTAGGAAGCCATTTTCAAACAAAACAAACAAGTATGGAAAGAGACTGTGGCGCTAAACACCGGCACTTAGCACCCTTCTGCCCCCCAGTAACCACTCCGATCTGCATTAACAATAAGTCGCTTCCATTCAGGCCGCTCGCAGGGTAATCTCAGCGAGGGATAAGCACCCAGGCCAAGAACCGCAAAATCTCAGAGCGATAATAAGGCTGCTGTGATCCGGTTAGACTTCTAAAAGGACCGGTCATGTTGGCTCGGGAGTCCAGGAATCTGTCCATTAGAGGCTCGGTGACAGGCGAAAAGTGCGGCTGGATAAGAAGTTAATTCAGTGATCATTAAAAGACATTTATGGCGTCAGAGAGAAGGAGAAAACATTTCAGCCTCAGATATGATCAGGAAATAATCACTATCGTTCATTCCCTCCCTCACTACCCCCGTTCAAGATTAAGTGGGACATTATCCCACATGGCCATAATTGCTTGTATGAACTACTTTAAAAAGGATTGGATTATATGTGAGTGAGCTCTGTGTGTATACACAACCAACATTTGAAACTACATCTGAGTCATATATATACAGTGTATATTTATTCAGAGGAGGTCGCGGCACCCCTGAAGGCTCTCAGCCAGGCAGAAGAGAGATTCTTATTTTCAATCATAATAGTGACCTGAGGCGATTATGAAAACAACATCTGGATGAAATGGTTATTGTGACGCTGTTGTTAAGTCTTGTTATTGTTAGAAACCAATAATCAGGCAGTTAAAGGATCATTCAGGTGTTTTACTTGGATGAGCGTGCACATTGTACCTTCATCAGTTCCGTCCATGATGGACACGCTGTCTTCTCTGGACAGGAAGGGAGACGCCACAAACAGTGCCCTCACCTGGACACACAGGAAACATCACTGTTTAATAACTCAAAGTGCTTCAAAACGCTGAATGAATCGCAGCTCCTTGTTCCTCTCCCGTGTGGAACCAAATCATTCATATCTGCTTTATAAATGACAGAAATATGTATTTGTGCAGTAGGAAGGAGGACATATTTGAGTTGTTTACTTGATCAGTAAAAGGTAGAATTTATTCTGCATGTTTCTACCTTCAATCTGCAGTTGATGCACATCAGTGATCCTGTGAAGTGAAGCCTCAAAACATTTCAAACATTCAAAGAAAACGAGCTGAAAATCATTTCATACCTCCTGATGATATGTGACCATAATCCTTAGGATTATTCTCAATAATAATACAAATAATGACAGTTAGAACTTAAACTAACAAGTCGCTGCCGAGAGTTCTCGTGTATAGTTGAAATCAGGGGAAAGACAACATGAATCAGACTAATGTAGCTGATCAACAAGCTGCTTCTGTTAAATTATATCGAAATCTAAATGTATTTTCATATTTTTGCAGCCCTGAAATTCCTGGTTGAAGCGTCTCGTTAAATCTTAAAAAACTCTTGTTGGTCATCAGCTGCGTTCAGTTTGATGATGTTGGCAAAGCTGCAGATTAAATCACATTTGGCCGACTCTCCTAGTCCTGTTATTACTGATTACTTAACAGATTTAATAGACTTTCCCAATTTTGGCATGATGATGATGAAGAAGAAGATAAAAGGAGGACTTGTGGGGAAATAGCAGGCGTTAGCTCCCTGTGAGGATATTAGCTAAAGCAATTCAGTGCAGCTGAATGTGATCCAGCAGGAAGTCTGATCATGAGCTGATGTCACAGAAAACATTTGTGCTTGAGGACGCAGCTAGAGAGAATGTGTGTGTGTTTGAAAAGAGGAAGACAAAGAAGTCTCCAGGTTACAATTGAGTCAATAGTAGAGTCTGTCCGACTGTATGTGATATGTGAGAAAGTCCTCACAAGTGTGTGAGTGTAGTTCTCACCCTGTCCAGCAGGCGATGTGCTTTCTCTCCAGGCAGGAGGCGGAGGCCGGCAGTGGCCTTCAGAACCACCGGGGTGGCATTCCACATGGCGGGCTGGACACTGGCCTTCGCCACATCGAGCAGCTCCACAATTCCAGATGTACACTGGACAGACGGAAACATGGACGAGGAAGCAGTGGCGTCATCATCTGCTCACCATGTGTGTTTCATCCGGACGCCAACTGTTACAAGCGTTTTGTTCTCGATTTTAAATGTCGTCTGAGGGCGTCTACGAGGAAATCTGATTCAAGTCTTTTCTCCTCTTGACTGTTGTGTTCAGATCAAACACAAAGCCAATTTCTTCAAGCATGGCGGTTACCTACAAAGTCAATGCAAAGAGACAAGGGGACGGACACTTTTGTGACGTCCACGAGTACAACAGCAGCATCTACCGGATGTTTTCCCGAGGAGGAGGATGAATTTTCTCTGGTTGTCTGTTTGGTCTGAAAACATCAGGTTTACACATACATTTGTTTTCTAAAGGTCCATGTGCCTGTGCAATAAAGATAATACCACAGGCTTTAAGTTACTGCTACGTTGCCACGGCCAACAGTGACTGTACCTTCTCCGGATCGTCGGCGTACGCTGACAGTCCAGGTTTGATGGCTCTGAAGGTCTCGTGGACTAGTTTGGGAGCTGCAGGAACAAACACAGTTTCAGCACAAGAAAGCTTAAATTTTGGTCGCGTTCTTCTCTTCTTCTCCCTTAATGTTTTAGCCTCCTTTAATCAAACTTATTTTTGTGTTCCTTTCCAGCTGACCTTCCACCTCTGCTCACGTTTCTTTGTCCTGAAGCTCTTGATGATGACTCCAGTCTGTATAACTAACAGGTGCTGCCATTAGGCTGGTTAGCTTTGATGCTAACAAAGGAGCCAAAACTGCACTTAGCCTCTGTGATTTAGCTTAGTGGTTAAATGCGATAACGAAGGCATTTGGATGAGCTCCGCCGGAAACTTTCTCTAAGCCTAATAAACCCAAACCTCTAAAGCGCTCTAATGAGTTTGTGTGCATTTGAACTCTGGCAGCTCCGCAGCCAAGCAGGACTTACCGACTGAAAGGATTCACGTCTGGTAATTAATGTTTTGGGCCAACATGTGTGGATTTTAAATACACTAAAAGCAAATGAGAGAAGCTTTTTTATAAACCTTTATCATCTAATCTAAAAGGATCCATACTGACGCCTGGACTCTACTGGACTCCACTGGACTATTTTGTCTGCATGGTTCTCTGTATTCACATCTGAATCAACCTGAAATGGCTTTCTAATCTGATTATGTGTAATGACTGAATAGATCAACATAAACTAGAGTCTGCAGCTAACATGTTAAAATGCAACTGAAAGTGAAATCATTCTCAAACCTGTTGTATCTCCTCTACCTTCATTGTCTATTTGGAATTTAAAGACATGAATTCTCGTCCCGGTGCTCCCAGCATCAAACATGATCCCATACTGGAAGCTCCGCCCTTCAGTAGAGGCGTGCTGATCATGGCTGACCTGGTCCAAGGCGGGCAGGGGATAGAGAGGTGGTTTAAAGGCTTCAGGCTCGTTGGCGGTGTTGTGACGCTTCACAAACATGAGGTAGGCAAGCAGGCAGCCCACGAAGAGGAAAACTCCAGCCAGCTTTGGTCTCTTCATCTCAACTCATCGTGTGTCAGAGCCGCATCCTGAGAGCTGCTGGACCAACCAGAGCAAACATCTGTAAACTGCTAAATGGGACGCAGGCGGTCTGTGTGGTTGTTTAAACAGCGACATTGTAAAATATTGCATAACATACTCGAGTCTGTCACAGAAGACTGGAAGTGAACATTCAGTGTTTAACTCAATGAAATACATGTCATTGTGTTAAATAAAATACTTGTTTTCAAAGTTAGTAGGATGTATAAGCTTAAGAACTGCTGTTAATCTGTAGCATATATTAAATACTACATACTGGTATTTAAAATACTGGTATATAATTGAAGTAATACTACCTGACATTCAGAATGCAACTTTCATGCCATTTTCATAAAATATATTCTGTTAAATATAACGATCCAAAAACTATTAACAACAATCAATTTTACTAGAATATATGAACTAAAAAATGTGCGATCACAACAGGAGTATCATCACTGATACTGCGACAGACCACGTTCACATATTCACTTTCTGGGTTCTGGCTAGCTTGAAGCTGGTGAGCCAGCAGGAGCTAACAGTTCGTAAACTGTAGCCGGCTAGCTTGAAGCTGGCTCACCAGCAGGAGCTAACAGTCCGTTAACTGTAGCCGGCTAGCTTGAAGCTGGTGAGCCAGCAGGAGCTAACAGTTCGTAAACTGTAGCCGGCTAGCTTGAAGCTGGTGAGCCAGCAGGAGCTAACAGTTCGTAAACTGTAGGCGGCTAGCTTGAAGCTGGTGAGCCAGCAGGAGCTAACAGTTCGTAAGCTGTAGGCGGCTAGCTTGAAGCTGGTGAGCCAGCAGGAGCTAACAGTTCGTAAACTGTAGCCGGCTAGCTTGAAGCTTGTGAACCAGAAGCAACCTAACAGTTTGTGAACTGTAGCATGAAGCTGGTGAGCTGGCAGCGAACTAAACACTTACCGCAGGTCAAAAAGTCGCGAAACAAACTCAAGTAGAATGTGAGTTAACTACCAATTAGAAGCTACCGGCAGCCGCTCCGTTGACTCAACTTTCTCCTTAAAGTTTCTCTTTATTCTCGATTCTGCCGCTAATAGTCAACAAAACGGCGCTGTCAGATGACGTCATACAAAAAAGGATTTAGATTTATAAAAATAATTACGACTTTATTTGAATGTTGGGATGTTATTTTAGAATTAATAAGTAACATTGACATTAACCAATTGAAAAATAGACATTCAATTACATTGTATTAAATATTACTTAAAATATTATATTTAATTTATTATATATAAATATTACAAATATTACTGATAAATAATACCAACAAATATTACCAAAAAATATTACTAATAAATAATACCAATGAATATTACCAACAAATATTACTGATACATATTACCAACAAATATTACTGATGAATAATACTAACAAAATATTACCAATAAATATTGCTAAAAAATACCAATGAATATATCAGGACATTTTACCGACAAATATTACCGGCCAATATTAACAAAAAATATTACCACCAATATTAGCAACAAATATTACTGACAAATATTACCACCAATATTACCTACAGATATTACTGGTCAATAATACCAACAAATATTACCAGCAAATAACAAGGATAAATAATACCAACAAATACTACAAACAAATATTACCAACAAATGCTACAAACAAATATTGCCAACAAATATTACAATGGTGTATATTCTTTCCACTACCACTAGAGGGCTTTTCTTCTGAACATTCATGCGATTTATTGTATAAGCCTCTAATAGGTTTTTATCAGTTAATGGACGTTAATGGTTCTGTAATCTTTCTGCTGCCTTGTATTTCATCACCCTGATGGTCAGCAGAACAAAATCAGGGCACAGTGAGCCTGTGCAGGTTCACACACGGCTGTCAATTAGAGACAATTAGAGGGGACATGCTGATGCAGCCAGCAGAGCGAGTGTATCTGCAGAACACAGAAAGTACTACTGTACCCTGACTACACGCAGTCCATAGTACCTGTGTACTTTTACTACTGTACTCTTACTGCAGGCAGTCCATAGTACCTGTGTACTCTTACCGCACTGTGACCGTGCGATGTATCCGCTCTATCTGGGTCATGTGATCCCATCAAGGGGATTAATGGGGAATAATTTGAAGGATTTCTGAGGATATAATTCAGTATGTTTGGATAATAATTGATGGAAGATTCCACTTTCATCTTGTGGGGATTAGAAGTCACTGCAGCGACATCTGGACTGAGCTGCCTTATTTCTGAATCTTATTAGGCAGCGTCTTATTTATCTGTGCATCTTATCAGTTGTGATTATCATCTCAAATCTGAAGCAGGTCGACCAGTGACTGAATGAGTTCAAATACAAACCATCATTATAAGAGTTTAGTAATCAATATATATAATTATTAACTGATAGTTTAAGTAGTCGACTACGACTGACGTAGACTCTTAATATTACAATGATGATTTCAATTCAAACATCTGACTTTCAATCTAATAATATGAAAGTTGTAATCTGAATTTAGTAAATCAACATTTTGTTCCTTCTAATCTCAGATTTCCTGTCAGAAGTTTTATTTAGGAAATCTGGAATTCACTTGTTAAAACAAAATAAACGTGTTGAGAGATTAAACTTTTGCATCTTGTTTACGTTCATGTTGATGAGGAGAAGTTTTCTCTGTTAAATCGGAGACTCATCGCCGACTATTGATCCGTAAATATCGATTACATCAACACATTTTAGAAAGATTAACCAGAAGGCTTTTCATTTATTTTATCTTTTGCAGAATCGACCTTCCCTACAGTATTGATCGAGTTCTGCTGTATTACATGTATAAGTACACACGTATTCTTCTGAAATGATGAATATTACATATTTTAAGGACCACCTGCTGTGTCATTTCATTTTTATTTTATTTATATATTATTGGATTTTACTGTCGACTTTATAAAATCCATCTTGGTAGAATGTAACTAAGTACATTTACTGAAGTTCTGTAATGAAATATATTTTGTAGGAAGTTGTACTGTCCACCTGATATTAGAGGGAAATATTGTACCATTACCTGTTAATTACATATTTAATATTTCAACATATATGTTTGATCATTTTCTGTTGATCAGTTAAATTTAATGAGCAATAAAACCAGCAAACTCCCAAAGCTCCCTTCTTACTGTGGAACAGACATAGCATTTATATAAATGATATATAATAATATCATAAATATATAATACATTCCCGTCCTGGTGAGTAATTGGGGTCATGGTGACGATTCACAAACATCGCTGCCTCTAAAAACCAATAACGGAGAGTGAACGCCGGCGTCTCCGTGCCTCCAATCTGCCTGCTGCCGGTCTATAAATAAACAAGAAGAAATGATGATTAATGTTATTGGATTATTTACATTGCCCTCAACATGATTGAGCCACAGAAATGAAATTAAAATGCGTGTTGAATGGGATTTTCCAGGAAAGTCCACGAGGGTAATAAGGATAACTAATTCTCCCAAAGTCGATTAAACACCATCTCATTCTGCAGGAAAATAGAACAAATAAGATCTGGATTAGACAACTGTGGCTACATTAAGAGGCAGATTAGAGTGTTTTTCTCTTTTATGATGATTATTATTCGGTGTGTTCTTGTTCTGAAGGCTTAACTCTGCTGGTTAGTCTGGAAACAAACCATTAGACACAAAAGATCCTTTGGAGAGAAGAGTCGTGTGTCGGCTCTGGATGAGGATTATTCCTTTAACAGAAGTTCCTTTTCTTCCACTTCTGTTAATGTCACAACATTTATGTTTCAAATCAATTCACAAGTTTCATTAAGGTCAAAGTTCGGCTTCCCTGCGGAGCCCAAAACATGCTGACTAATAATCCTTCCTTTATCAAATATCAAAAGCTGTTAATGAACTTTAATTATTGGACTTATTTTATTTTCTTTATGTAGAAACACATTTTCAAGTACTCACACGGGATTAATGTTAATAAATGATTTGTGTTCCACAAAGATCAATAAACCTCATCCAGACAGAATCCAGATTACAGTTCAGGTGGGATTAAATGTTCAGTGTTCGCAGTAATTGAGCATGTGGAACGGCAGGATCAGGTGTGTAACACTCAGCAGGACAAACGGAGGGGGTGGGGGGGGCAGGAAACATATGTAACATTCAATGTTATATCATTGATTATATCTAAAGTTGACAAGTTGACGGTCAACTTAGATATAAAAGTAGAACTAATTTGAATGAGTATTGGAGTACAGTAGTTGAGTACATGTACTTGTTGTTGGCTGACCTCAGAGGAGGATTAGCTGCTGGACGTCTTTCTAATCTATATTAAACAATCCTTAAGATGAGCCCGCAGAGTCAGAGTGCATCAAATAAAGAAAATTGCATTAAATTATCCCATTAATGTTATTATATTTGCTGCTGCCTTCATTATATAATGAAACACTCACTCATCCCCTCACAACTGATGCAGGGCGGCTCCGCAGGATCGAACCCTGACAGGCGGACGAGAACGATGGGACTCCACGAACGATGGTCACAATCATCTCTATGTCTATTCTTTCATTCTGAACATTGAGACACTCGACTGACACTCAACTGAAACTCGACACTTCATTCATCATTCATTCATTCATTCATTAAAGGGTCCATATTATCACCTTTTTCAACCAGTTCAAATGGGTCTATGAGTTCCAGGAAACATGTTTCTGAAGTTGTTTGCTCCAAACAGCTTTTTGGAAAAGATTCTTGCCTCCTTCTACTACCGTCTGTCTGTGTCCCTGTCAGAGTGCTGTTTCTGCTGCTCATTACATATTCATGACTTACGCCTGTAGCCCAACTTTGGGCATAGGCCACGAACAAGAGCTCTCCAGACATCCCGGTCCTGGGCCATTTTCTCCAGCTGTCCCCATGTGTGGCCAGACTTCTTCACGTCTGCATCCAGATCACGGCGCCAGGTGTTTCGTGGTCTGCCCCTCTTCCTTTTCCCTTGTGGGTTCCAGGACAGGGCATGCCTTGTGATGCTGGATGCAGGCTTGCGGAGGGTGTGACCAAGCCATCGCCAGCGTCTTTGTACGATTTCCTCCTCCACCGGGTGTTGACTCGTTCGCTGCCACAATTCCAGGTTGCTGATTCTGTTTGGCCAGCGAATTCGGAGGATTCTTCTGAGGCAGGTGTTAATGAAGGTCTGTATTCTTGCCATGGTGTTTACAGTTGTTCTCCAGGTTTCCGCTCCGTATAACAGAACAGGTTTCACCATAGAATTAAAGATCCTTATCTTTGTTCTTACGGGAAGATCTGAGGATCCCCAGACCTTCTTCAGCTGGTGGAAAGCTGCTCTTGCCTTTCCAATTCGTACTTTGACATCTGCATCTGTTCCGCCCTGTTTGTCGACAACACTGCCTAGATAGGTGAAGCTCTCCACCTCCTCAAGTGCTTCACCCTCTAGAGTGATGGGGGTAATGCTGTCTGTATTTATTTTAAGGACTTTGCTCTTTCC
>CAAKHC010014469.1:0-18562 GCA_901007825.1 Macroramphosus scolopax | reverse complement strand
TCAACAGCCACTCGGGGGGCCCTCTCCTTTCTTAGGCCTGCAATGTTATGCAGCACTGTGCATGCAACGATGACATCACAGGCCCTGTCTGGGGAAACCCTCAGGTGGTGCAGGCACTGAAACCGAGACTTCAGGAGGCCGAAGGTCATCTCAATTCGAGCCCTTGTTTTCTGGTGTGCACGGTTGTAGGCCTGCTGTGGTGGGGTTTGTGGGTCCACAAGGGGAGTCAAAAGGAAGGACTCACAGGCATAGCCTTTGTCTCCCAGCAGCACACCCGAGAATTCACCTGATAATACAAGATATCATTTATAAAACTACACAGCAGAGTTAAACACTCATGATGTCCAAGGTGCTTACAAATAAAATGTGTGGCTTACCTTGTGCGAGTCTCCGGTAAACTGGACTGGCCCGAAAGACTCTGGAGTCATGCACGGAGCCAGGCCACTTTGCCACTAAATTGCTGACAAGGCAGTCAGCATCACAGATCATCTGAAATGATAAGATGTAACCTATTAAGGTCATTTAATGCACAGAATTAATTTATGTAGGTCACAGTAACCACAAATCACTTACTTGGACATTGATGCTGTGGAAAGATTTCCTGTTTATATAATCTCCCTCGTGTTGCCCTGAGGGGCGTTTTAGTCGAATATGGGTGCAATCCACTGCACCAATTACATTAGGGAAAGCTGTAACAAAACATAGTGAGTATCCAACTGTAACTGATCAAATTAGAAACTAATGGTTGCAAGTTGAAATTGATGTTACCTGCAATCTTGTAAAACTCCTCCTTGATGTAGAGGGGTCTTCTGTGGCCAGGGAAGGTGATAAATACGTGCACAAGAGACTTCAGTGCCAGACAAACGCGTCTAATTGTGCGGCAAATAGTCCCTTTATTGAGGTTCTCTGCATCCCCAACCGAATAAAGAAAACTCCCACTTGCAAAAAACCTCAGTGTAACACAGATCATCTGTGGAACAGTGAGGGCTTCGTGCCGTCTGGTGCTGTATCTTTGGACCCAGCAGTCGACATAAATACCTCAGCCCATCCCCTGAGAATCGATACCTCTCAATGAGGTACTCGTCTCTAAAGGCCAACGGGTCTGACCTGTCTCGGAAGACTCTTTCACGCCTAAATGCTCTTCTGAGGATTAGGGTTTCCTCATCTACAACATCCATCAAAAAGGGACATGCCATTATGAAGAGGAAACAGGTGAATGGGAATTGGACCTATATATACTATATTGCCCTCGTCAGACTTAATTGAAAGCACCTTGCAACTTCAGCCATTCTTTTATTATCTCATTAACTACAATAACACACATATTCATCAAACCTCTGATGGCAATTTGACAAGCTGTCTTCATTAGCATAGCAATATAACACTCGGCCTGACAGTAATAATAATACATAAATGAATATAAAAAAGACTGCAATTACAAACAGTCAACAGACTTAAATGAAATGACAAATGACAATATATCTGTAATATTTCAATGCAGGATAATTAAAGTATTTATTATATATAATATATAATATATAATATATATATATATAATATATATATATATATATATTATATATAAAATATATATATTATATATATATATATATATTATATATATAATTAAAACATATTTAGAAAGACCATGAAAATGCTGTCAAACACATTAATTCCTCACAGGATTGACCAGTTGAATCTCCAGGATTAATCTTAGCCTGGTTGTTAGCCTGGTCTGGAGCAGGCCAGCTGCAGAGAATAAATCACCATAGTAACTTGGCCGTAAAGTTAACCTGCTTTCGTGCAACCGACTTGAGGCTAAATTAATCCCTTATCCTGGTTTTGTGCAACAGCCCCCAGATCTACAGAAAAAATATAAATAATCTCGTTATCGCGAGAGACAATATAAACGTATGCATGCATGTCCTTTAGGGCTTCCGTAGTTAAATGCTAGCCCGGGTGACGTTAGCTTATACCTTAATATGTAGTGATTTTGTATGTAAATCATTTATAAACGTATATGCAAGAAGACGTCACCATAGTACGATACGCAAATACATCTTTGTATCTATTTAAGAGTTGATATCCCGTCGAGAAGATGTTTGTTTGTTTGACAGATGCTACTTGTGTTAGCTTATGCTGTCTTCACTTCATTGCCCACATTCCCCCTTGTTTTTCCCACACGGCCTTGTTTTCAACATGGATGCGGAAATATCTCCGCACACTTCGCCGTTTGTGATGCAGAACTGCGAATGTAGCTTCATTTTAAGGCTCGCACAGTGCCTCGGAGTCTCGGTGGATTTTCGTCTTGTATTTAAACTTAAATATATATAACCTACGACGACGATAGCAGTCAAAAACCCGAGACAATACGAGTACGGACGCGGAATGGCGTCGGGTAGGGGCCCGCGACACTGAATGACAGCAACAGAACTGTGCCTCGGATCTGATTGACTCAATGCCTAACCAATACTAAAGGTCAGTGATCATGCTAGCCAATTAGAATGTCTGATTTGAGAATAGGCGGGACGTCACTCGGGGAATGGTTCTGCCATACATGTTCCCGGCGTGACTGTTTCCTGCACTGGTGCATGGTGGTCGAACAGGAGGAATTGTTGGAAATTTTTCCGAGGTTAGTACATAAATTGGTTTTTACCCAGTGTGCATTATTCCCACAGCCATCTCCGCGAGAGACGGAGTGGCAGGCTGCGGGATGGGACTCCGAGGAAGAGTGGGAAATGCAGTTTTTATTATCGCTAATAAAAAGTGTCACTCAGCGGGTCCAAACGGTTATGTTGTCATTAATTAGCTCGTGTTGTTTCCTAACTGCGTCGCTACTTGTACGAGCGCGGATCGAAGCTTGATGGGGTAAAACAGCTCGACTTTCCAGCGGTCACAATGAGGCTTTAATGACTCTAAACATCATATTTAATCAGGTATATTCTTGCGAACTCGACAATCTTTTTGAAACTGTTCATAACGCCCCAAAAGAAGTCGTGACAGTTCGTACTGCGGCAGTCGCGAGCGTAGTTAGCATGTTGGCTAATCACCTCTTGCCAATGACTTGTTGAAGCTGAGGGCTGTTTGACTGCTCCGACAAGAAACGTATAATAATATATACATCTGTATACAGTCTTTGGTTTTGACCAGGCAAACACAAATATTGCAGCATGGAAGAGTGACAAGCTCGGTCATAGTCGTGTTGCATCGCTGCTAGCTAGCCGCTAATCAGATGTTCCAAGCAACAAGCGCCAAAAACAAACTAACACTGACTCAGTGAAATAAGACTTCATGCAAATATATGTGAAAGTTAAATACATGTTGAACAATGAGACAATGAAACAAAGCTATAGGTAATCAGTGGTGGACATTGTAATGGGGAACTTCACAAATCTCCCTCCAAGCTTCTGGTCCAAAACATTTCCCCATGATAAGAATCTTTCATCATTATTATCTTGCTGCTGAAGGTGCATTTGCAGTATTTAAGCATTG
Source organism: Macroramphosus scolopax (assembly GCA_901007825.1). NCBI lineage: Eukaryota > Metazoa > Chordata > Actinopteri > Syngnathiformes > Centriscidae > Macroramphosus > Macroramphosus scolopax. The sequence continues at coordinate 15,070 of CAAKHC010014469.1, read as the reverse complement.
TTTCAAAATATAAGATGTTTATTGTCCCGCTGGTTTCTACAAGTACAATAGTGTGAAAAACTTTGTTGAAAATGAATTACTTCAGTCATAAAAGACAGAATAATTATTATACAATATATGAAAATAAATTATAGCAACATAATCAAATGTGTATACATAAAATAAAATACACAATGATGGAACATTATAGAGCATGAATATAAAATCTGTTATGAGCAGAATATTGCACAGAGGGTGTGTGTGTGTTGAAGTTGCACAAGTACTGTTGACTATTGCACAAAGCAGTGATTGCACATATGTGTGAGTGTGTAAATGGCATCTTCCACTCTCAGCCTCCCTGATCCCATAGCCTGTTTATTGATATATTGTCTTTAATATTATAGGCTTCCTGTTACCACTGCCAATCACATTTCGCTGTAGCTCTTTACAGAGTGTTGTCACCTAATGCACCTCTGTTTTCTGATCCACATCAACATGACTATTATTATAACACATAACCATGTAAACAGAGAGTAAATATATCAAATCATTCATATCTGACAGCCTAACATTAAATGTCAGACAAGTTTAAATATTTGACTGATATTAAACACAAAGCATTGATACTGCTGGGAAACTGGTGAAAATGTAGATAATTTAATTTGTCTCAAGTTAATTTGTGTGTATCTGGGTTGTCAGCAAAGAAAAGATGTTGTTGCCCATGTGGGAGCAGTTAATCTTTGCAGCTGGGGGCCCTAAGACCAGCCTCTTCTTGGAAGTCGTTTGTCTGATGATCATATGACAACTCACCACTCGCTGTCACAAGTATCCTCAGTGCTCGTTATAGTGCGTCTGTCTGTGCCACTGATTATTATGAAGCAAGAGAAAAGTTGTCATGTGTCCCACATCTGTCATTTCCAGCAGCTGAAGCATGCTCCTGGCCCAGATAAACCGGGACTCCCAAGGAATGGCAGAGTTTCATGATGCTGATGGGCAGCCGGTCACACTCTGTCTGACCGAGGCTGTCGCGGTGGCAGGTGAGACCCTTAACCTGAACGTAAAGAAAGTGTCCACTACATAAATGTCCACAGGAAATTAAAAACTTTGTCAGAAAATTGATGAGGCGTCAACACTTATATGCAGATAACATCTTCTCTGTTTTCTGAGAGAAAATTAAAATTAGTGATCTGATGATTAGTGTCAGTGGACTGGGACATTCTTTAATTGGTTTCTTGAGCCAAAAGCCAATTGAGTCAATTGGCTTTTGCTTATTATCTAAAAAATGCCAGAAAAACATTGTTATCATAACATTATTTTTTGATGGCCTCATATGAACAACTTATCTATAGAGAGACAGATTGCAAGATTATATTTCAAAATGGGTAAAATAGCAGATACGATAATAATAATAATTTTAATGATACATATATAAACATGAGCATATAATGAGTGTAGCAACGGTTGTGAGGGTTCAATCTAACAGTTAAGTGTTGTGTTCGGGCCAAAACAGTCTGACGTTGTGTTGAGCAGCCATAACACAGTTTCTCATAAGTCGATAATAAGAAATGCTGCATCATCCCCCCAGATGGAGATCAGATGGAGAGCATGGACACAGTGAGCCTGCAGGCTGTCACACTTGCAGATGGATCCACGGCGTACATCCAGCATGACTCCAAATCTGCCTTCTCAGATGGACAGATCATGGACGGTCAGGTGATCCAGCTGGAGGACGGCTCTGCTGCCTACGTTCAGCATGTATCGATGCCCAAAGCAGGTAAAGCACCAATCCCTGTAGTCTCCCCAGACCATGAACATTGCATTGCAGAAAGCATTTGATCGGACAGTATTCCGGACCTACTCTCATCAGAGTTTATGACACGAATGGAAGCAATAATGTCCAAGCTTACATAGACGTGTATCGATAATCAATTTAAGCAGAGAAGAACCAGGTGTTGCTTTTTCCTCTGCTGTAGGAGGCGACAGCTTACAGCTCGAGGACGGACAAGCAGTTCAGCTAGAAGACGGGACAACAGCCTACATCCACACCCCCAAAGGTAAAGAAAACGCATCACAGCGTCATTTGATGAAAAGCTCATTCACGGCTGACTTCTTCTGGTTTCGTGATTATTTTATAACATACTAATATGAAGAAATAAACTAATACAAGATGCTGAATTGTTTAATCAGCTGCTTTATTGATTTAATTCAACATTTCCTTCAGCCTTCCCCGTCTGCTCCGTTTCCTCGATGCTGTAGAACAACCTGTATGAAGCAGCAATGTGTTTATCATCATGTCATTCATTGGGTCTGCAGATCTCTTTCTGTTTTTATGAGAAGAAGCAGACAGTTTGTCTCCGGACATTCGGGGAATCCTCCGTCCATCCTGAGCAAAATCACTGTCTAATGTTTGGCCCTGGACCAGAGCCCAGATTCTGATTTCCATCCTTCTCCTCGGTTCTGTGCAGATACGTACGACCAGACCGGCCTGCAAGAGGTGCAGCTGGAAGACGGCAGCACCGCCTACATCCACCACACGGTGCATATGCCCCAATCCAACACCATCCTGGCCATCCAGGCGGATGGAACTATTGCGGACCTTCAGGCCGAGGCCACAGCCATTGACCCTGAGACCATCAGTGTGCTGGAGCAGTACACCACCAAGGTAGATGGACCACATCTTTGGACTGGTTGAATACCAGTCTGGCAGCTTTAACTTGAGTTTGTTTTTTTTTCTTGCTGCTCAAATTATCAGTTTTCCAGAGGGGACATCAAGTGATGATTTCCCGGCACATTAAAATAATAAATTACATTTGAAAGCAGTTAATCTTTACTCACTTCACAATTCCATTACAATAAAACCGTCTGTGATGCAGATGCACAACGGAGCCTGAAGTGTTTCAATGATGGATGTATACAGGGAACTGGAAACGGCGCTGGAGGCGGAGCCTCAGTCATTCTATGAAAGTCCCTTAGTGGTGAATTTTATAGATGAAAGCGTGATTATTCAAAGCACGATGCACTGCCTGTATCCTTCATACATCCATGACCTTAAGGTATAGAGTAGTTGGTTGTTAAGTTGTTTCATGCTGTAGCGTGTTGGTCAGCTGATCTGGTTTGTTGCTCCGCCAACGTTATACTCAAAGTGCTCACATTCATCTCGCTAAGAGAAGTTTTTAAATAAAAAGACTGCTGCTTTGTTTGGAAAATGAACTGCAAGATAAGTCAGGCATGTGCATGCTGCAGACTGTTGGGTGCTGCACTGCTCTCACATCTGAACCTCGTCATTCTGTAAACAAGATAATAACTAACGTGTGGAAACACACCGTTGTTAGTTGACACTAAAACGTCCAGGTGTTTAAAAGCTGTCTTTGGCTTCCTCTTCAGTTTTCTTCTGCTTCTTTTGGATATTGTAAACCATTTTCCACCATTTGTTGTGTTGATGTTACTTTTTTATCTAAATCAGGACGTGTCCTCTCTCCTCTGTGTCAGGTGGAGAACATCGAAAACCCCCTGGGGTCCTTCGGCAGAGTAGAAGCAGACAATGGCGTGCACATGCGGGTAGAGTGTCCCGTTTGTTTATTGCTTCTCATCCTTTGTCTCATCTGCTGTGATATCGGAGTGTTGCTCATATTTCTTTTTGTTTCAGATTGTGTTGCAGGGTCAAGACAACCGGCCAGCGAGGGTCTCGAATGTGGGCGAGAAGTCGTTCCGGTGTGAATATGAAGGCTGCGGGAAGCTCTACACCACGGCGCACCATCTCAAGGTGAGTGTGGGGGCTTGTTTGTAGGCATGTGAGTTGTTGTTGTTGGAATGAGAGCATATATTTACTTTATACATCTTCCTGTGTATCCTCATTAATGAACAGCTGTGTTTGTGTTGGCGCAGGTACACGAGCGCTCGCACACCGGAGACAAACCGTACGTCTGTGACTATCCAGGCTGCGGGAAGAAGTTTGCAACAGGTAACAAACCATAATCTAATTTATACGCGGGGGGGGAATAAAAGAATCATAATGGTGGCGGCTCATGTTATTCAGAGTTGAATCAGATCTACATTCATGTCCACATCACACCAGATAATCTCCACATTAGATCAGATTCACTTGAGTGTTCTTTGTTGTTGAGTGTCATTCCACCAGTGAACTGAATGATGTCTGAGAAATCGGGCTGAGTTTCTCTTATGTGGCTAAAGCACGTGCTTGAGTATAAAAGTGGATGTGTTCATCTGGTAAAGAGGCGCTGCTGAATGTAAATTAATCAGTCATTCTTGTTTTTGATCGTGACTGAAGGTTACGGACTGAAGAGTCACTCACGCACACACACCGGGGAGAAGCCATATAGATGTCAGGAGCTGAACTGCTGCAAGTCCTTCAAAACCTCTGGAGACCTTCAAAAGCACACGCGGACTCATACAGGTACAAAACAACACCCAGGGAATCTGTGCGAAGGTGTAGTGATTTTGTTCTATGTGTCTGAAAATGTGTGGTGCAGGATTAACAGGGACTGGAGCCAAAATCGTTACTACCAATTAGCCTCAAGGCCTTTTCTTTAATAAAGAAATGATTGAGTAAGTGCAGCTGAAATTAGGTTGTTTGTAGTTGCAGGCGAGTCATGCGCTGCCTGTTTTTTGAAACAACACAGATTGTGATGTGGCACTGGGATTGGCTGAACAGATTTGAAGGTTTGGAGGATGTAGGGAGCTTAAATAAATCCTCACATAGCAACCAAAGTGCTGCAGAAGTTTGTAAACAAGTAGCGGTGGAATAAAATATAGAATCCCTTAAATATTGTAACAGTAGAATTTGCGGTACTGTTTCTATTCTCAAAGAGACCTTTGAATGTCAGTCAAAGGTTTACTTGAAATGATAATAATGATAATAATGATGGTGCCCTTTAAACCCAGACTTTTCCCCTCTCTGTCCTGTGTCTCCATCCCTTGTATTGCAGGAGAGAAGCCTTTCAAATGCCCAGTCGAGGGCTGCGGCAGGTCCTTTACCACCTCCAACATCCGCAAAGTCCACATCCGAACACACACCGGAGAGCGGCCATACTACTGCTCCGAGCCGAGCTGTGGACGGTCCTTCGCCAGCGCCACCAACTACAAGAACCATATGAGAATCCACACGGGTGAGTCTGGGTTTATATCTGGTCTCCTCACTGAGGTGAAGTGAAGAACATTCACCAATCTCTTCACAGTAAATGTAAAAATATACTTTGCCTACGTCTCCAGGTGAGAAGCCGTATGTGTGTACAGTGCCAGGCTGTGAAAAGCGCTTCACAGAATACTCCAGCCTTTACAAACACCATGTGGTTCACACGCCCTGCAAACCTTACAACTGTAACCACTGTGGGAAAACCTACAAGCAGATCTCCACGCTCGCCATGCACAAACGCACAGCACACAACGACACAGAGCCCATCGAGGAGGAGCAGGAGGCCTACTTCGAACCACCAACAGGTCAGTGTGAACGCAGATGGACAGAAACTGTAACAGAGGATGACACAGGTGACATACTCAGACGATAGGTTAGCGCAGAGGAACCAAGATGTGAATAAGTGCAGGGACGGTGTGGATAATTGTTGGAACAACAGCAGATCAATCAAATAGATGTGGACTTGTACAGTTGTTAAATTAAGGTTTCTTCATCTCATTTCAGATGCAATTGACGACCCCAACGTGAGCTACACGGCGGCGGTGGTCGAGGCAGATGACTCTGGCTCGGAGCAGGTTCCTGTGGAGAGCTGCGACATGGTTGGTCAGCAGCACGTTGCCTTGGTAACGCAGGAGGATGGAACACAACAGCAGGTAATGGAATAAGACAAATAGTAAGCATACAGTATGTTTCTTACAGAATCAAGTTTCGATTTGTCCCTTTAAGCTAACAAACGTGGAGTGCATTTTCTTCCTCGCTGAACACTTGCAAAGGTGTTTTTATTTTAGGTACTCAAAAATCCTGTCTGGTTTACATCGACAAAAACACAAGTGACTTAAAACTTGTTCTTCCCTCTGTGTTGTCTCACATCAGGTCAGTATCTCTGAAGCGGACTTACAGGCCATGGGTGGAACAATCACCATGGTTACCCAAGAAGGCACAACCATAACTATCCCAGCCCATGAACTTGCAACGCAGGGTACTCACTCGGTTACCATGGTAACAACGGACGGCTCAGACGAACAGGTATAGCAAGATGGTTTTTGTTGTGGTTTATCTACCTCTGTAAAATCAGGTGATGTAACCCACCAACACTTCACCTGCTGTTAATAAATAATATAGTTTACTAAGATGACTGTGAAGGCAGTGTTGGGACATTATGTACCAGGCATCTTAACGAGTAAAACAGCCGCCACACAATGTTGTTCATCATCTACTGCTCACTAGTGTGCTTCTGATTTCCATATTTACCTTCTTGATTGTATTTCCTACATTATGTATCCCAGCTCCAAAAAGGTGGTTTGAACAACATATCTCTGTCTCCCTCAGGTGGCTATCATGACCCCTGACATGGCCTCATTCCAAACGGTGGAGGAGGCAGCTTACAGCCAAGACCAGGATGACCTTCATCCAGTCACATTACTGGCCACTTCAAACGGCACTCACATCGCTGTGCAGGTTGGTACACTGACACCATACCAGTGAATATACTGGTGCACAGACGTCTTGCCCCCCCCCCCACACACACACACACACACACACACACACACACACACGATCCCGCCCTACTATACTATTTGTTTAAATTCTTCACCTGTTATTTGTCTTAACGCTTTACTTAAACTCCTGTGAAGAAGTGGTTCGGCCGCCCTCCTGCGTGTTCTTTTGTCTTGGGATCAAAAATAAACTAATTTACAAGCACAAAAGGTGTCAGTTTACATGAACTCCGAATTCCAGAACACCGCCACCACCAGACCAACCAATACTGGAATAATAATTAATTATTTATAATAGTTGCACATTGCCTTGAGTCCAGTGCAGCTTATCACCAAGACCAAAAGGAAATTATACTGCCATTGGTGCAGTAGTTCCGTTCTTACAAACACTAAATATTAGTGTTTTAACTTCATATTATATGATTAAATATTAACTGTACAGGCCTAAAACTCCTGATGATCACATCAAAGGGTGCAGGTCTGATGACCTGAAGCACTCCATCAACTCCCTCTGACCCTTCAGTCATGTTAATCAGACCACCTCATGTGACCGTCATCGATGACATTCAGGAGCATTCAAATAGTCTGAGGCGTTGTTGTCTTTTAAATGCGGAGAAGAGTAAATAGATGTAATCAGCAGTAGTAATCTGTTAACAGTGACTGTTCAGGGTGTCAAGCAGTGCCTTTGACTTTTTTTTTCTTTTTATCTGTAGCTGAGTGATCAGCCTTCACTGGAGGAAGCCATCAGGATAGCATCAAGAATACAGCAAGGGGAGTCCCCCGGCCTGGATGATTGATGGACACATTATGGACTAGGATTAAGGATCCGAATTGGACTTTATCGACAAGAGAAAAATCACAAGTCTTCCTTCAAAGTTTTTTTTTTCCACAAAAGAACTTTAGCTTTTATGTGTACATAGAATTTTGATAACTGGAAACATGAACTGGACTGTTTTGCCCTTCAACAAAGCCGACTGGAGGAGGGAAAAAATGCTTTCTAATGTTTATGGTGCACAGTGCCGTGTACAGCTAATGCTATTTCTAATAAAAAAATGAAAAAACTTGTGGGATTATTTGACTAAATTTTATGTTACACCTCTGTTAAACGGTTCAACTGCAGCAGATTTAACTGCAAAGAACTTTAAACACGACAAAAGTGTTTAAATGCAGTTTTAATTTCCAGTGGCTTTACAGGTGTCCCAGATAGTGTGACATCACAAGTCTGCCTTGTTGAAAATATCAGAAGAGATCATGTATTTAATGCACACCGATATGTTTATAATTTGCCATTATCAGGCAAATATTTTATACAAATACAAAATGTAGTTTTTAAAAGTTAAATGTTTAAATGTGTCTTCTAAGAAAGGAACCTACATTGGCTTTTCTGTGCATTGGAGTATTAGTTAATTGGCAATGCTACTTACATATACCTTCAGATTAATTCACTTAATGAGATCACACTTTACAGAAAAACTGAACAAAACAAAAAAAAGGTTATTTGGAGTGAAGAAACCTTGGTTGGTTGATGGCTGTTTTTAATCAGTAGAAGCCGTTTCAATCCCTTAAAGTATTATGCGGTTTCGTTAATCCGAAGATAATTGATTGTTTTCGGGCTCATCCTCTCATGTATGGCGGCTTCTTTGATCGTGCCGTATGCTAAACGACAGATGTATTGTCTCCAGCCACATGTTCGCGCCACATCATTCCGCTGCCGTATATGACGTCATCACGCTGAGAGCCGCTCTGCAACGCCCATCTTTCAAAATCTCTATGTCTACACTGATTGGATGCTCTGGTCTCGTGACCAACGGTCGCGGGAAGTCCTTTGCCACGCGCGTGATCGGGAGAAGAGGACAGCGCTTGACTCATTGAAAGTTTTTTTTAGTAAACATAGGTGTGTATTATAACCGTACGACGTGATTCGGTAGCTGTGAGTTAACAAGAAGGTGGGACCGGATACCGATACCCGACTGGACCGGGTAGTTTCACCGTTTATTTGTGCTTTTTAAACAACTTTAGACGTTGTTGTCACGGCGCATCCAAGCTAGTCCGGAGCCATTTCCCAGCATTGGATGGGCGTGTTGGAGTTAGCAACAAGTTACGTTTTTCTGCAGTGGTGACGGAGCTTCACGGTACATTATTAAATATTCTTATATAAGGATATTTTTTGCATCGATAAAAAGTTGACTGGCTGTTGTTTTTCGAGTAGAAACAGCTCCTATAGTAGTCGCGGTTGCACCGCGTGTTTTTTTTTGTCGTCGACGAAGCCGGGGTTTAAATCTTGAACATGTCGAGCTACAGTCGTCATCGGCACGGATCCCCTTTACCGAAAGTTCGTCCAATTCGCCAGAAACTACAGTTTGTGTCGAGCGACGGAGAGGACGACCCGATCGAGGACGTTAACAACAGCACCGGGGGAGAATCTGGCTTCACGGAGATGGATTCTCCGATGCGACGGGACGCGGCCGATAAACGGCTGGAAGAGAGCAGCAGCCCCCTGAACCAGTCCGGCGGAGACGACGACGTAGAGCTGTGGGGCGAGGACGACTACGGTTCCCCGTCTCACCTGCGGTCTCCGAGCAGCGTTCTCTTCGCCACCTGCTCACCGTCACCGAGGAAAGTTTCACGGTTATACGGGGGGTCACCGGAGCGATCGTACGTCCAGGACGACGTTGAAGGATCCAGCTCCCCGATCCCCGACTGTCCAGACACACCTCCGCACAAAACCTTCAGAAAACTCAGACTCTTTGACACACCTCACACGCCTAAGGTTAGTATCTGGTCTATTAATATGTTATAGTTAGCTTTTTATTTATCAATTTGAAATTGCATTGCAATTTTATTTACTAAAATTGCAACGATTGAACTAGAACACCAGAAACATTAATGTAAATGCTTGTTGATGGTTTTAGTTGATCAATCACCAATCTTTTACAAGCGAATCAATACTTTGTTTTCCCCTCAGGCAGTGTCAGTTAACAACCCGGTGACCCAGTTAATTCTCCACTCTTGTTACATAACGCTTCACTGTAGTTGGCAGCTCGATGATTGGTGACTTGCAGATTTATGTCTGGGCATGTTTTTATTAGTGGTGACATAACATTACACAGCAGTCATTCACCAAAACACAACGTTCTTGATTAAAACTAGCTCATATATCACTTGTATCCTGGGTTTTCTAAAAACTTTTTTTTTCTTTGTGCAGAGTTTGTTATCCAGAGCTAGGGGCTCCGCCCCGGGATCCTCTAGCAGGAGAGTTGCCCTGTTCAAGAATGTGGAACCTTCAGCAAAGTCCATCTCAGACAGCAGCAGGAGGCAGCAGACACCTCTGGTCAATTTTAACCCCTTTACACCGGACTCCCTCCTCATCCAGTCAGCCACACAGCAGAGAAACAACAGGAAGAGGGCACACTGGAATGAGTATGTTTCTCTCATTGGTTTTCAGTTTGACAAATCTTGTAAGATCTTAAGAGTGACCAACCCCACATATATCATGCTGCTAGAACCTACAAGTACCTGACACTTGAGCTACTTGCAAGCCCAGGAAAAGGATGAAAAGCAATGCTGCCATCAATATTTTGATTACTGATTTCCTCAACCTGACCAGCATGTGTTTAAAAACTTTCCTTTCAGTCAACACAGTAATGTAAAAGTAGTAAATAACACAGCAGAGCAGTGTTGAACATCTCCACCTGTCCTGCTGTGCGCAGATCAAACCCATCATTATAAGAATAAGATTTGTTAAAGCTGTTAACTGAGGCCAGGGGGTTTGCCTGGGAACCAGGACCTCATGGTTACTGGTGAACTCTGCCATGTGCTGGTGAAGCCCCCGGGGCTGCCCCCTGCTGGACAGAATGCTAACTAACACACTATATTTTCTTCATCCTTCAGCTCCTGTGGAGAAGATATGGAGGCGAGTGACTGTGAGGGAGAGGAGGAAATCCTTCCACCATCCAAGGTCAGTTAGTGTTTCTGTTAGTTTCATATTAATCAGAGTTTTTAACCAGGAACAGGTGATCTCAACTGATCTCTCAGGGAGCTTTTTCTCATATAAAGCCAACTTCACAATTTTCTGCATTTGTCTGTCAGTTTAATTGTTTATTGGCATTTCCCCCTGAAACCAACAAACTGTCTGTGTTTGGTTTCTATATGTATACCAACTATTCATTGAAGATTAACTAGAAAACTATAAAAACAAGTGATGTGGAAGAAACTGTGGATTATAAACTTGATTTATAACTCTCCTCTCTTCTTCTGTTTGTCCTCAGAGGATCACCATGATGGAGAACAACATGATGTCACGGTACGCCTCCGAATTCCTCGAGCTGGAGAAGATCGGCTCTGGGGAGTTCGGTGCCGTGTTCAAGTGCGTGAAGAGGATCGATGGCTGCATCTACGCCATCAAGAGATCAAAGAAACCCCTGGCAGGATCAGTGGACGAGTGAGTTGAGCTTCTGATATTATAAAGTACATTTGTGTGAAAGGTGACGTCTCCGTTTATGATACCTGTCTGGTGTAGATAAGACTTTATCATTGTTCATTTTGGGATTTTGCTTCCAAAACTTTAGTTTCAGAAATGTAGAAACGTGTCAGATAGGCTTGGGCAATATTGATTTTTTAAAACCGGTATTTTGATGTAGATTTTACCGTGATATTCGGTATTACCGACTAATTAAAAAATTGTAATAGCACCAGTGATAGACTGACTTTCCCCAAGATCTGAATGCTATATTTCTTTTATGCCGCTAGACGGCAGTAGCGGTTTTTTAATTAGTCGGTAATACCGAATATCACGGTAAGAGCCGCCAGAGAGCACACTGGTGCTGGGTCGCATGCATGCGATATAAAAACATTTTTTAAATAAGGAAACAAGCCAAGGACAAAAACGTATGATGTACCAACAAGGTAACAACATTTTTTAGTCTACACATGGAACCCGAGTTCAAAAACAGTCGGCATAAAGCCTGAGTGCAAAATATTGTGGGTAAAGTCAACTTATCAACCAAACCAAATCTCCATGTGGAGGATGCTTGGGGCTTCAGGAGCCGGTTAAACTCACAGGGATGATTCTTCTCCAGGTGACATCTCAAATTACTTGTATTTCCCCCTTTCGCTTTGACATCTCTCATGCAAAGCTTACACACAACTACATCGCGGTTAGCTAGTTCTCCTTTTTCATTCGGCTGGAAACCGAAATGCTGCCAAACAGGAGCATTTCCATCTGTTTTTTCAGACACCAATTTGCTGGGACTTGTCTCTCTCCGCGCCATCATGTTTTGTTTACCTTCCCCCTGTAAGCATGCTCTAGGAGCCGGTCTCATGTGACCGCCACTCCGCTCCGACCCTGTAATAGAATGCTGTCAGCGTCATTAATTACAAATTGTAGTAGTTTAAAATGAAACCAAAATCTGAAATAGTGAAAATAAGTAGAAAAGGACTCTCTTTTTGGACTCTCGTCTCAACATTGCAGTCTAATTGTTTTAGTCTTGTACGAACTGCTTCCGACACAAAAGTGGTTTAAAAATGGAAACAAAAGTGTTTTATTATAACTGTCTGTTCCCCCCCTCCACAGACAGAACGCCCTGCGGGAGGTGTACGCACACGCGGTGCTGGGTCAACACCCCCACGTGGTGCGTTACTACTCAGCCTGGGCAGAGGACGACCACATGCTCATCCAGAATGAGTACTGTAATGGGGGCACACTCTCCGACGTCATCGCAGAGAACTACAGACGCCTCAGTTACCTGTCAGAGCTGGAACTGAAGGATCTACTGCTGCAGGTCACTCGAGGCCTTAAGTACATCCACTCTACCTCCCTGGTGCACATGGACATCAAACCAAGTGAGTACCAAAATGTTAGTGACATCATGTCGCAGCAGTGGTTTCTGATAAAAGCTGCTGATGGAAGAAATGAAACTTCTGTAAACAGCCATGTTGTATTCAACCGGATGGAGTTCTGATCCGAAACTAACTCTGTCGTCTTTGTCCAAGGCAATATCTTTATTTCACGGAAGTCCGTAGCCAGCTTTGATGAATGCGACGAGGATGACGGGCTGACCACCAGCGCAGTCTATAAGATCGGTAAGCAGCTTCTTCAGTCTTCTCTGCATTTAAGCTTGCATCTTCCTTGTACTCACGGTAAGATGGACGCGCTTCTATCTAAAGGATCTGTGCTTGTTCTCTAGGCGACCTCGGTCATGTGACGAGAGTGAACAATCCTCAAGTGGAGGAGGGTGACAGCAGGTATCTGGCCAACGAAGTGTTGCAGGAGGTTTGTCATCTTCTTTACAAGTCTTTTTCTGTATTTGAAACTAGTTTAGTTTCAATATGTTTCATTCATATCCACGTGTTTTTTTAGAACTACAGTAACTTGAGGAAGGCGGACATCTTTACTCTGGCTCTGACTGTTGTCAGCGCGTCAGGGGCAGAGCCTCTGCCCACAAATGGAGACAAGTGGCACGAAATCCGGCAGGGCAAACTCCCCGCCATTCCCCAAGTGCTTTCACAAGAGTTCCTCAGTCTTTTGAAGGTAACAGCCGACTGTCTTTCTTTTGTTCCTTGTTGTTTTTACCTCTTCGTATTTATTTTCTCAGACTTTATTCTCAGGTTGAGGCCTTGATGGTGACGGTTGAAATGTTTTTTTCTGTTTTGATTGAGGGAGGCCCTGTTTATCCTTTCTGTTGTAACATTGGGGGTTTTCAATAGTAAACATTGCTTTGTGTCTTTTTAACTTAAATTGTTCATATTTCTCAGCTGATGATTCACCCCGACCCAACCAGACGGCCGTCGACCTCTGACCTCATCAAACACCCGGTGCTCCTGACGGCTGCCAGAATGAGTGCAGACCAGCTCCGAGTCGAGCTCAATGCTGAGAAGTTCAAGAATGCTCTGCTGCAGAAGTAAACACAACTCCTCAGTTACAGTATTGATACAGCACTGCATTTGAGATAAATACCACCAGGTGGCAGATGGTTCCTTAAAGTGCACTTTACTGTGTGCTGTTCCTATTTATGAAAGCATGCAGATTCTGTAGGGACAGTGACATCGTTGTTTTTGTTTTCTTCAGGGAGCTGAAGAAGGCCCAGCAGGCCAGAGCCGCAGCAGAGGAGAAGGTTTTGTCCACAGATCGGATCCTGACCCGCTCCACAGTCCAAACGAACCCCAGAACCACCAGACTCATCGGCAAGAAGATGAATCGATCGGTCAGCCTCACCATCTACTGAGACCTGAGTTCACCCTGACAGGAAGTTTAACACGCAGGCTCGATGACATTTTGAATCCGACCTGTTCAGTGGAAACCGATGTTTTTCCTCTTGAGGAGAACACTGTCAACCATGTTTTGGGCGTTCCCGTCCAGTGAAAGCTGTTGAACTAGAACTCATCTCTCTAGACTCTCGTTGCCAACATAGTTCAGCCCTGTTGCAAAGGACTTTTTTTTGGAAACAGGATCTCATCCACAGAAGGTAGTTACTGTACCTTGTACACTCTGTCATTCCTTAGACGTCAGGCCTTTCCTCCGTTTCTGTCCTTGCACTTGCTTCGACAAAGCCGAAGCCCGTTGGCGGCGGATCGACGCTGCAGTGAAGCTCTCTTCAGTGTGAATGTACTTGCCGTAGCCGTGCGCACCTTACTGCCTGTCAAATGCCTGATGTTGGGTACCAGAAGATCTGAGAACTGATCATTTCTGTTTGTAGCGGAGCACTTTGGAGGCAACAAGTGGAACAAGCCACGTTTTAAAAAAGAAATAACCTGCTGCTATTGATGTTTTGTGTGTATCAGGGTTTAGCCAATTTCAGGTTGGGTCATTCTTGATAGTGATTGGCTCTTATGTTCAAGCAGCAGGACTCCATTTCCCACCATTTAATCAAAAAGCTGTTTTCTGATAGGATGGAAGATGGAACCTGGAGATTTGTTGGAAGTACTTAACACGATGAGCTTCTCATCCGTGATGCGAGAACTAATCCATGGTGTTGTCATGTTCCCTGATGTTGTTGCTGCCAACCCTGTCTGTAGCATTAGAACAATCATTGTCCTGTTCCTGTGTTCTGTCTTTTCCTCAAGGCTCTTCCTTTACTGTTTAGATATGTATTCCTTGTTTTTGTTCTTGTAACCTCTAACACAGACAACTCAGTTTTTAAGCTGTATATACTGTATGTTCTTTTAATAAATTCTCCCTATCTACACTATGTTCAGTCTGACAGTTTCTGGTATCGAAGTTAATGTGCATTAACTTTCATATTTTCCCCGACGAATAAGTCCTGGGTGGGGCTTTGCAGAAACTTTAATCTGTACCATTGTCATGAACATGTATCAGTAACTGTGGACTCCAACTGTTCCAAGATGTTTAGTGCTCAGTTGGTTTACATCCTTCAACTTTTCAAACTGGAAATTATATTTATTCACTGAAATTGAAGTCAGCTGTGCAGTTCAGTGTTGCAACCCT